>PQXI01000467.1:0-16304 GCA_004786145.1 Botrytis paeoniae | reverse complement strand
AATATGAAATCATATTATATATATATTGTTAAGCTATATATAGCTGTATTAGTAAGATATTAATAAGTGATTTAGTATACTTATTATAGAGTTTCACAAGAATTGAGATTAAACTATATGTGCTATAATTAGTAGAAAAGGAGTATAGAGATTATATATAGCTTTTTATAAACAGAATTAAACTACTAAATCTATATAGAAAATCGAACACCTCGGGAGTTCTAGAGATAATCCTTGATCTGATATTGACCGGGGATACGATTATTGGGGGAGACTTTAATGCTTATTATACACTATTTAAGCCAGGCGTGAACATAGTGTATGGTAGCAATCGGCTTGCAAAATGATCCAATGATAAAGACCTCAAGTTTATGAATATCCTGGGGCAAGCAATATATAGGGTAGGATATATAATTAATCTAATCTTTTCTAAAATCTTAGAAATATATATAAAAATAAGGGCTGATATGTATTACGAATCTGATTATAATATTCTTCTCATTATTATACAAAGAGCGAGCTCAGTACCAAAAATCTAATATGTATATTGTATTAGGGAAGAAAATCTATCTTTGTTTCAAAGAATGGTATCAGTTAGTATAACGGGAATCAAGTGAGCGGTATAAATAGTTGCTATTAGTGTAGCCCTGGGTCGAGTCGTCGATAGTGTATAGAAGGTACTACAACAGGCAATTAGAACGATAGGAAAACCAGATCGGAAGACAGGCAAATCAGCCCCCTGGTGGATACCTGACTGCACGATCACACGGAACATATACCTCCAAAGCCGTATAACCAATAGTAACTACTCTATAGAATACAGAGCCTTCCTAGTATATATAAGATAAGTTAAAAGAGACTATTAGAGAAAATTCTTTAATAAGATAAACTCTAATTGGGATTTGTATAGAGTAATTGGATGACACAATCTGAACTCTGTATATTACTCTCTACTAATTATAGTAGGCGAATGTATAACTACTTTGAACGAGGAAAAAGTTGAGCTGCTGTAAGCAGAAATTCTGTAGTGCTTCAAAGCTATTAATAATCTTCTAAACTCCGGATAGAATCAAAGGGGGGGAAAACTACCCTAAAGGGAGTCTATCTCTATAGAGGAAATGGAATGTAATACTATAAAGATCTCAAGCATATCTCTAGGGATTAATTGGATTACAATAAGAATGCTAAAAGTTATCTGGGCGGAAATAGGCCCAGTGTTATATATCATCTTTAATAAGTGCCTGCAGCTCAATCACTTCCCTATAGTATGAAAGCAGACGGAGGTAGTTATACTATTAAAGGTAGGGAAAATGAATCGAACCTCCCCACGCTTATAACAGCCTATCGCCCTCCTTTCCTGTATTGAGAAAAGCCTCGAAAGGATTATAGTAAAGTATCTAGCATGGATAGTCTTGATATAAGAAATACTTAGCCTATAATACTACGAGACTCTATCGAAACGATCAGTCATGGACCTGGTAGCGTCGTTCATTTATAACACAGAAATAGTACTTAACAAAGACTATGAAATCACAATAATCACACTGAATATGTAGAGAATATTTGATACTCTATTTAAAAACAGACTT
Organism: Botrytis paeoniae; assembly: GCA_004786145.1. NCBI lineage: Eukaryota > Fungi > Ascomycota > Leotiomycetes > Helotiales > Sclerotiniaceae > Botrytis > Botrytis paeoniae. The sequence continues at coordinate 14,715 of PQXI01000467.1, read as the reverse complement.
CTAAGATAAATGAAAGGATAAGGATTTCTATAGAATCTGATTGCTCTGATCAATTCCTTCCTATCCCAAAGACAATTCAGGATTAGACTTAATATAGCAATAACTAACTATAGTACAGTGGAATGCAGTACCCCATAAAGCTCATCTCTTTCGCCAGTTCTATATATACTCTACCTCGTAGAATTATTCCAGCAAGACTCTAAACTCCGATTTGGGTATATAGACGATATCTGTTTATACCGATTATTAGTGAGTATCCAACAAAACATTGCACTGCTAGCAAAAGATGTGAAAAGCATATTCTATTGAAGGACTAGAAACAAAATAATCTTCGCACTCGAAAAGATGGAGATGATTTATATGATATAGTATAAACATTCCATTAACTTGGCATACGAAATAAACCACGACTGCACCATCACTCCAATCGCACTAGGATCGGCTTTACGATGGCTAGGCGTGTGGTTTGATTGTAGGCTTATATTCAAACAGTATATCAAAACGCGAGCAGCCAAAGACCGGAAATTGGCCCACCACATTCAAGGACTAGCCCGGACTGCAAACGGACCTCCAGCAGTATCCTTATGGAAAGTAGTGATTGCTTGTCTATACCCAACCCTATTCTACGGATCAGAGGTGTAGTATGCAGGACAAACAAGAATCACTGAACAGTATTAAGACGGGACATCAGTAATAGTGAGCACTCGATTAGAAAAAGCAATTCTCGCTATCAATAAGATTCTATGAATAATAATCAAAGAAGTCCTTCTAGTCTGACGAACGACCCCGAACTCAGTGATAATGAAAAATAGCGCTCTCCCACCAGCAAAAATAGTATTAGAATAAACAAAATAAAGAGCAGCCCTCCATACCCAAATTATTAATTTAAAACATTCTTTATATCACTAAGGGATAAGAGTCACCTACTCCTTTAACAAAAGGGAAGGCCAATTACAGCCGGCCAGAACAAAGGTCCAGATGATTAGCCAGTGCCTCCCTCGAATTAAGGAGATAATCTTAGCAGAGCCCTATTACACACCAGGGTGCCAAACGAATCCCACAAGAGGCCTTACGAAAAAGATAGCAGCTGAGCAATTCTAAGAATAATAGAGCAAGTGTATACATAATCAGATCACCATTTTCTTAAATGGATCGAAACAGACCGATAAAGATAGTAGGCGGGTAGGATATGAATATATTATATACAGAGGACAGACTATAATACACAAAGAAAGCAATGGACTATATCACAACTCTTATATATTCGATATAGAAGCAATCGGGGCATATCAAGACCTCCAAGTAGTAATCAGAAATATTATTGATATAAAACAAATGAAAATCTATATATACATAGATAGCACATTAATGATATGGGGAATGAGAGACACAGCCTCCACCACATCACAGTGGACCTTCCTTAAATACTACAAATTGATGTAAATACACCTGATCTAGATTAAATGATTACTAGGCTATACAGGGATCGAGGGGAATGAATAAGTAAACACACTCGTAGATAAAGGGATAAAAAGATTAGCCTCAGGATATACAAACCGATTTATAACAAGCGATATCCGCTCTATAACAAAAACTGCTATGGAATCAGCAGTACAGACATAGTGGATCAAACAGAAACCAACGCTCTCCAAACAATACCAGAAATAGAACCCAAGGAGCACAAACAAATACCCTAAGGAACTAAAACTCCTACAAGCAACCCTTTACTACATACTAACAATCCGCTCAGCATATAACAACTTCAAAAACTATCACCATCGATTTAAATATAAGGAAACAACAATCCACTACTCATGTAGTATATATAAATCCCCCGAGTACATCATATATTACTATAAAGTCCTTGCGATCTATGAAATCTAGCCTTCAAATATCAAGCCAAAATCCCCACCCCACAACCAAACAGCTCAAAAACAACTATTGAAACAGCTAATATACTCATTAGCCAAATTCACTGAATTTATTATTACAATAGACTTTTACAAGAATATATGCCCCAAAACACTATTAAAAGAATAAAAAGAGAGAAGAAAATAAACCAATCAATCCAGAAGAATATAAATAGGGAATAGGGGGTGATTGATATAGTAAAGCTATATAAAAGAAAATCAACGTATATAATGTACTATGTAGTAATAGAATGTTTATAAAAGCTATCCTTATAGGATAAAGTAATTTTCAATCAAAAATACTATAGGAGGGATTGAAAAGCGTGTACGGAGGTGTTCAGAGGATTGAAGACAAAGGTGCAAGTGCGCCAGCTATTGCTTGGGAGGCTACTGAGGATATTGAGACCCTACCCCTAGGAAAGGGGGATTATATAAATTAGTATTATCCCGCAGTTAGCCCAACCGTAATGCCCCCTGAGAGGCTCGCCTATACGGCCCGGTTGAAAATTACTAATAATAATAATAATAATATGGATTCATTAGGGGAGGTATTAAGTACGAAATAAAGAGTAGAAATATTAAAGAAACTCTGAAAGGATCTCGGGATACTATAGGATAAGATATAGAAAGAGTAATAAAGGTATTACAACAAAAAACATAAGCAAATGTATTTCGCTATAGGAGATTAGGTATTATTGTTAACAAAGAATATCTGAATCAAGATCGAAGAGACTCAAGAGGGGAAGAATACAAAAAAGAAATTAAGTCTATATATAATTAAGTTATTCAAGATATTAGATATTAAGGGAGAGTATACATATAAGTGTTACGGGAGCTGCCTCTAGGATCACGTGGAAGTGTCTAGAGATCTCTCAAGATGGTTTAGACTAGACTTCAAGTAGGAATTCAATAAGGTTGTAACTGGTTGTAATTCTTGTAACTATAGTAATGAAACTAATAATTGTTCTTGAATACAAAGCTCTATATTCAATGAAATCCCATTTCTTATATAGACCTTCGTTCTCTACAGAATCTTGAGGCTCTATTCTGCCTGCATCCCTTGGATCTTATGGATCTAAGTAAATATTCTTTAATCTCATAGATTCTCTAGATCCATTATATGACTATTTGGTCATATGACGCGGTATGTTGGATATTATCGTAATACTATCCCCTTTTCAGCTTAGCACTTACCCCAAGTGTTATATAGTCAGTAATTTCCTTGTATATATTAACTTTAGTGTTGTTCTTTTCTTTTCTATTATATCACTCATAAGATCAAGGAAATATAAGGAACGTTTTGAACTCGCTTTATTAATTAAGCTTTAAGGTGATATTATACTATCTTGTATCTATTGCGAAACGAATTCTTGTATATATGTGATTCTTAAGGAAAATTCGTCTTAATATAGTGAATGTATTCGTTGGGGTGCGAAGTGTAATATTTCTGGTCTTTCTATTATCGATCTTTGTAGTCTGATATGAGAACAGGAGAGATTGAATAAAGAAGAAGAGAAAGCTGCTTTTTTTATGGCGGTTATTATTGCTCGGCTTATACGTTTGCGAAAACAGTATAAGTTTCTTTAGACTTGAGGTAGCAAGCTGATTCGTTGTGGTTTAAAGACCATGGATAAACTAGAGAACGCGGAGGAGCAAGAAAAGTTGGAAAATGAGTATACTGGAAAGGGCAAGGAAGTAGCGTTTGCCTTTATTACTGGCCCTAGCAACGACTCCTTTGTTTTCGACTCTTCTTTGGATCCTTCGATTTTTGCTTCAATGAAATCTCCTTCTTTCTAAGCAAATTCGGGTATCTCTAGTGAAATGCCTCTAACTTCTCAGAGCAGTTAAGATTTTCTTTTAGTTCCTATGAATTTTCGATATATAGATAATCTAACCATTTAATCAAACATTTGACTATACCTCTAATGTATTTACAATCTAGTATTGTTTCAATATCGTAAACAACGTTAGAATTAACTGGTTCGATTTTTGTGATTGGCGCATTTAGCGCTCCTAGTGGTGCTGGTTCGAGCAAGGATATATGGAATACTAGGTGAATATTCATTGTATTTAGTAATCTTAATCGATAATTAATCGTTTCTATTACCTTATTAATCTTAAATAATCCTAGTTTCCTGTAATCGAGTTTATTGCTTAATCTCTTGGTTTCGACGTTTCGTTATAGTAGATAAACTTTATCCCCCTCTTTAAGTGTAGATTCCATACTATGTTTTGTATTGTAGTATACTACTATTCTAAATAATATAAATCTTAGATTAAAAGCAAGCTACTCTTATAAATCTTTTAATTGTTCGACTTGTATTATTACTGATTCGGTATTAACTTTTTATAACATTGATATCTAATATACTCTAGAATTAAACCCAAAGTTAGCATATACTAATATTATCTTTGTGGTTTCTGTTTCCAATATATTATATGCGAATTATACCATAGGTAATAGTTCTACCCAATTATTTTGTCGATAATTTACATAGCATTTAAGACATGCTTTCATTATCTGATTGGTCCTTTCCGTTTGATTACCTATCTGTGGGTGGAAGGCTATCGATAGCTTTCTCTTAACACTTATAAGTGCTAATAAGATAATCCAGAATTTCGAGGTAAAGAGCTTATCTCGATCCGAGATTATCTTATCTGATACTTTATATATACTTACTATAACTTTAAGAAATATATATACTAGTTGCTTAGTATCCCATATTTCTTTAAATAGTATTATATATACAAACTTTATTAGTCTGTCTACTACATTGAGTATTATGTTGTACTCAATGCTTGTAGTAGAATCTTTCGAAAATAGTAGTTTAATTACAAAGTCCTATGTAATAGACTTCTATAGCTGAGAAGACATATCTGAGATCTGGAGCTGACCATATGGAGCATATTATAATAACTTGTTTCATATACAGGTATTACAATTTCCAATAACTTCTTTAACTATCATTCTTATTTATAGGAAGTAATTGATTTTCTATATTCTTGTAAATATTCTTGTAATTCCTTGATGTCTATATGCCAACAACTCATATTATTCTATCACAAATTCCTTAGTCATTTGACTAGGAATGTATACTTTTTCATAAAAGTATATAGTATTGTTTTCTATAGTGAATCCTAGTTCCATTGCCTTGTGTATACATATAGCTGTAGTATCCTTGTTGTAATATAATTGGATTTGGTTTCTGAGATGGTCGTTTTTTAATATGTGAGTAGCTGTAAGCTATGGTACATTGTAAATCAGTGATTCTCCTTCCTTTTTGAATATAGTATATAATTTGTACGACTTATTCTCTTGATATTCCGGTTTTCGGTTGAAAGTATTAACTCTAGCGTTTTCTGATCCTTTAATATATGAAATCTTAAAATTATAATTGGTTATGGTCTCTGACCATCTGATCTGTTGTCTATTTAACTGTTTTGTTATAATGAAGTAAATCAAGTTCTTATGGTTCGTATACATCTGTACTATATATTTTGATCTTTTCAAATAAACTCGTTATTCTCTAAATGCATCAACTATCGCTAGTAGTTTCTTGTTATAAATTTCGTAATTCAATTCGACTAGTAATAGTTTTCGAGAGTAGAATGCAATCAATTACTATTTCTCATTTTGACCTGATTAGCTCAAAACTGCCCCTATAGCGAAATCTGAGGAGTCTGTCTCCACTATGATTTGCTTTTCAGGGTCGAATATCAATAGTATTAGCTCCGCCGCTACTACTTGTTTGAGCGTTTCGAATGACTATTGCGCTTTGGCTATTCATTCGAAGCTCCCTTGATCCCTTTTGATTAAATTGATTAAGGGTGTTGTAATCCCTGAATAACCTTTAATGAACCTTTGGTAGAAGTTAACAAATCCTAGAAAGAACTATACTTCCTTAATTGTGTTTGGCTGCTTCCATTCAAGCACTGTTTTGACCTTATCCTTGTTTATCTTGAGTCCTTGGCTTAATATAATGAATCCGAGAAACTCTATTTCTGTAACGTAGAATTTACATTTGCTCGGCTTGTATAGCAAGTCTACTTTGACTAAACTTTCAAGAATATTGCTGACATCTTTGATATATTAGACTTTATTATTTGAATATATTAGGATATCGTTCAAATAGTATATACAATAAATGTTCAAATATTACAACAGCACATTATTCATAAGTCTCATAAAAGTAGTTAGTATATTAGTTAGCCCAAACAGTATAACTTAGTATTCGTATAGCTCGTATCTGGTTTTGAAAGCGGTTTTCCATTCCTTGTCTTTCTTCATTCTAATCAAATGATACTCGTTTTGTAGGTCCATTTTGATGAATATAGTTGCTCCGCCTAATCGATCTCTTAATTCTGTAGCTAATGAAAGTGAATATCGATCCTTTTTTGTAAGCGTGTTGAGCTTTCTATGGTCTATAACTAGTCTCTTAGTATTATCCTTCTTAGGTACTCATATAATTGGACTTATTACTTAGGATATGGATTCCCTGATTTATTCCTTGGCCAAATTGTTGTCGATATATTCTCTAAACGTTTTTAGCTCATCGGCTGATATTAAATAAATTAGAATATATACAGACATCTTGTCTTCCTTCAATATTATTTCGTAATCCCATGACTTATATTTTAGTAAAGCCTTATAAATCCCTAGTTCTTTGAAAACATATTTATATTTCTTATACAATTTTAATATCATAGGCCCTTCTATCTTGATTACAATTTCTTACTATATCGTTGACTTCTACATTTGTAGAGGAGATGTACTAGCCTTCGCTCTTAATGAAGAACCCTGGATTGGGTGTCCTATATCGCTGGGGTTGTTCGTGTTCAACTCTCCTAGACGCATATTACGTTTTATGGATACCTTAAACATGTCATCATGATCGTTCTTGTACTACTCAAATACTACTATTCTTTGTAATCAATCTATTCTGGGATTATATATCTTCAACCATAATATTTCTAAGATGATTTAGTATTAGCCCAATAGTACAACATCAAGCTGTATAACCTCCGAGTGTTAGGTTATACTCATTCGTACTAGTTATATCTCCTATGAAACATTCCCGTTAGATCCTACTAGTTGCTCGTCAACTAACTGTAATTGATAGAGTTTTTATTTCTTTTGGAGTGGAATTCCCAAGTACTTTGCAGCTTCTAATACAATAAAATTTCCTGTAGCCCCTAAATCTATTATGGCTAACTGTATTTGTCCATTTATCTTGACTCTACAATATATTTGTTCTGTCTGTCCTATAATATTCAGCTGTGGTATAGTTTACTCATCCTCGCTATTCTAAATACTTTCGTTAATAAATATTACTCGTTATAGTTTTTCTTCTTCTAGATAGACAGCGCTCATTCCGGATCTAGCTTTGTCATTAAGTAAATCTTTCCATAAGATGTATCGATAGGTTCCTCGGGTGACTTTCATTACTATACCTATAACTGATAGTAGTAATATAGTCTGAGTTTGGATATAATATTCTTTTCCAACTTTTCTATAAAGAAATAGAGTCTGACTCTTATTTCTTTTAAATGTATAGTAATAGAATACTTCCTATAGCTCTCCTTATTCTGACCACTAGAGGTGCTTTTCACTAATTCTTTCTACAAATGATATATTTATAATGATCCCGAACCATAGAATTCGATGATGATCAATATACCGAACTTTGTAAGATTCACTTTCCTCAGCGTTTGTTACACTGATCCTCATTGATAGTTCCCTTGTTTGTATCTCCAAATTTCCAGATACAATGATTCTATTAGTCAATTCCTTGGATGGACTATGATTCTCTTAATTGTGGATCTTTGTTTACTCATAATAGGCCCTCGATCTCTTCTTCTTCTTTCTTCAGCTCTTCCTTATAAGCTGGTGGTGGTATGACTAACTCTATTCGGCTAACAGCACACAATTATAACATAAAGATTACATTAAGTTAGCCTTTGTCAAACTTGTTCTTAAAGTTGCCCTTCTTACCCTCTGTTTTCTTGTTTCAGCAATCCGCCGCATGGTGTCCTGCTTTTCCACATTCAAAGCATAAGTTATTTTCTTGTTTACATTTCTTTTCTGAGTTATCGTTTCGAAGTGCCTAATATATAGCATCTAACTCTATGGGTTCTCTATACCCTCATAGATTATATCTGGGTTTACCTTTATTCTTACAATAACACTCTTACTTTTGATTAGTCTAAGGTTTATAAGATCACTGGCTTTGTTTGTACCTATACAAACAATCATCAGCATCAATAGAACTCTTGATTAATCTGTTCAAATCTTTATCCTCTTCTTCCCTGTCGAGTTTCAACCGTACTTCTGATTTGAGTTCTTTATAATAATGATTTATGATAATAGTATTATTCCATTTGATTATTCTTGTATACCTTTAGAACTCTGTAGTATACTTCTATGCTGATTCTGTCTGTTTGAGGCTGAAGATCTTTTCTTCCGCTACCTCTAACTCATTGGAGTTTCCGAAGATCCTACGAATCTCTTTCTTGAATCCTTCGAAACTATCGAAGATGGTTTTAGTAGATTGCATGTACTCTCGATCGTCATACTCGAAATAATCCCGTAAATATGGCTGAATTCATTTATCTACTTCGTCTCTAAGGTATGACATAATCTATACACTCTTAGATTCCTTTTCGATGAACTTATCCTGATTGAATCTAAAATAGATTTCAAGTTATAAAAAGAAGGTATCGAGTTCCTATCGACTTCCTTAGTACTTATCTGATAAAACAATCTTAAGGGTCTCATTAATAGTAATCTCCTTGGGAGCATCAATTATTTCAATGTTATTAGTGTCTATTACTAAAATGCGTTGTCCTTTAAGAGAACTATTGAATATTATAATAGCAGTTGATATTGAATCAATATTTGAAGTAAAAAGAATACTCAAAGTGTTACGGGAGCTGTCTCTAGAATCACATGGAAGTGTCTAGAGATCTCTCGAGGTAGTTTAGACTAGACTTCAAATAGGAATTCAATAAGATTATAACTAATTACAATTCTCATAACTATAATAATAAAACTAATAATTATTCTTAAGCACAAAGCTTTATATTATAATAAAACCTATTCCCTTATATAAACCTTCGTTCTCTATTGTCCCATTAATCCCACTCACTAAAAATAGTAAGAATAATAGGATCCCATTAATCCCATTAATAATAATCAATGGGATTGATGGGACAACCCATCACATAGCATCCTATCCCCGTAACCTGATAAGACTATCACTATCCTTAGTTATCCTTTAACCCTATTATACCTTTAATACTATTTTCGTAGGTTCTAACACCAAGACCTTAGGTTAATCTTATAATCTATATTACAGTGCGAGTACCTCCGTAATATTTTTGTCTAATATAATAGGTATAGATATAACCTAGACCAAGCACGCATACATGGTCAGAGGCTAAGAAAAGATGTTTTATATAGTATAAGTAATAATCACGGATTAAAAGATTCCTAGTTATAATAGACTTTAGGATATTAGGTAGATCGATAGTATTTGCGTTAGCTATAATAGGGATATAAAGAAAGGGAAAGAGAAGAACAGAAAGGAATATTTTATATATAGTTATTCTATATTTATACATCTAATAACAATAAAGGAAAATATCAACAAAGAAAGTCTAATTATTATATTATAAGAAGTTGCTATAATAATAATATATAATTCTAATAATACTATTATTATTTTTTATTAACAAAAACATATTATAGTAAACGTAATAATAATATCCCTGTATCTACACAACAAATTTCGAAGGAAACTTTTTCCTCGAAATACGACTCTTTCGCGATCGTTCTAGATCATAGTTATTAAACCAAATTGATTACAATTACTCCCCAGTGATTCTGACTAGTAGTTGTTGTGATACTATTGTCGATGCTCAAAACACGAAACACACGCGAAAATTCGCGAAAATTCTTCTCTCTATAATCAGAGTCAAGAATACTACTATGAATTCCTCAAACTCTTCTGATTATATAGTAGTAGATACTAATCCTACTATCAATTCAAGAAATGATGTGAATATGGATATAATCCCTAGTACTTATTCCAACGATCATTTTAGAACCCCAATACTATCTAGCCCATTCTTCAATTCTAGAATCTCAAGTTTAGGAATCTCAAGCTCGATATTATCAATCGTTAATCCAATCAATCCATTCCAAGAAAACCAAGAGAAAAATCTATCTAGTGATTCTTTCGCTATTCAGTTTATAGTTAAATCAATCTTCTCAATCAATCCCAACAGAAAACGGGGCTTAATAATGCCTTTAAATAACTCCAATAAACAGATTCGAATTGAAAACAAACCAAAATCATTCACAGAAGCTATTACAATTTCCAATAACTTCTTCAACTATTATTCTCATTCATAAAAAATAACTGATTTCCCATATTCTTACAAATATTCTTACAATTCCTTGATATTCGTATGCCAACAACTCATATTATTTCGTTACAAATTTCTTGATCATTTGACTAGGAATGTATACTTTTCCATAAAAGTATATAGTATCGTTTTCTATAATAAATCCGGATTCCATTGCCTTATATATGCGTATAGCTGTAGTATCCTTGTCATAATATAATTGGATTTGATTCCTAAGATGATCGTTTTTTAATATATGAATAGCTACAAGCTATAATACATTATAAACCAGTAATTCTCCTTCCTTCTTGAATATAGCATATAATTCATACAACTTATTCTCTTGATATTCTGGTTTTCGACTGAGAATGTTGGCTCTAGCGTTTTCTGATTCTTTAACATATGAAATCTTAAAATTGTAATTAGCTATAGTCTCTGATCATCTGACCTATCGTCTGTTTAACTGCTTTGTTGTAGTGAAGTAAATCAAGTTCTTGTAATCTGTATATATTTGTACTATGTATTTTGATTCTTTCAAATAAACTTGCTATTCTCTAAATACATCAACTATTGCTAGTAATTCTTTGTTGTATATTTTATAATTTAATTCGGCTGATAATAATTTTTGAGAATAGAATGCGATTAATTACTATTTCTCATTTTGTCCCGATTGATTCAAAACTATCCCTATAGTGAAATCTGAGGAATCTGTTTCCACTATGATTTGCTTTTCCGGGTCGAATATCAACAATATCAGCTCTTCCGCTACTGCTTGTTTGAGCATATCGAATAACTGCTACACCTTGACTATTCATTCGAAACTTCCCTGATCTTTTCTGGTTAAATTAATTAAGGATATAGTAATCCCTGAATAACCTTTAATAAACCTTTAGTAGAAGTTGACAAATCCTAGAAAGGATTATACTTCCTTAATCGTATTTGACTACTTCCATTCAAGCACTACCTTGATCTTATCCTTGATTATCTTAAGTCCTTAGCTTGATATAGTGAATCCTAGAAACTCTGTTTTTATAATATAAAATTCATATTTGCTTAGCTTACATAGCAGATCCACCTTAGCTAAACTTTCAAGAATACTACTAACATCTTTGATATATTGGACTTCGTTGTTTGAATATATTAGGATATTATCCAAATAGTATATATAACAAGTATTCAAATATTGTAATAATACATTATTTATAAGTCTTATAAAAGTAGTCAGTATATTAATTAGTCCGAACGACATAACTTGGTATTCGTACAGCCCGTATCTGGTTTTGAAAGTAGTCTTCCATTCCTCGCCTTCTTTTATTCTAATCAAATGGTAATCATTATGTAAATTCATTTTGATGAATATTATAGCTCTGTTTAATCAATCTTTTAATTCTGTAGCTAATGAAAGTGAATATCGATCCTTTTTTGTAAGTGTGTTGAGCTTTCTATAGTCCACAATTAGTCTTTTGATATCATCCTTTTTGGGTACTTATATAATTGGACTTGTCACTTGGGATGTAGATTCTCTAATCCATTCTTTAGTCAAATTGTTGTCGATATACTCTTTAAGTGTTTTTAGCTTATCGGCTGATATTAAATAAATTGGGGTATGTACAGGCATTTTGCCTTCCTTTAATATTATTTTATAATCCTATAGCTTGTATTCTAGTAAAGTCTTATGGATTCCTGATTTTTTGAAAACATATTTGTATTTCTTGTACTATTCTAGTATCATAGACTTCTTTGCTTTGATTATAATTTCCTGTCGTATTGTTGACTTTTGTATTTATAAAGAAGGTATACTGGCTTTCGTTCTTAATGAAGAACTCTGAACTAAGTGTCCTATATCACTAGTATTGTTCGCATTCAATTCTCCTTGACACATGTTATATCTTGTAGACACCTCTAGTATATCTCCATGACCGCTCTTGTACTGATCAAATGTTACTATTCCTTGTAATCAATCTATTCTGAGATTATATGCCTTTAACTATAGCATTCCTAAGATAATCTGTTGTTAGCCCAATAGTATAACATTAAGCTATATAATCTCTGAATATCGGATTATATTCATTTGTACTGGTTATGTCTCCTATAAAACGCTTCTATTCAATCCTACTAGCTGACTATCAACTAATTGTAATTGATAGAGTTTCTGTTTCTTTTAAAATAGAACTTTCAAGTACTTTACAGCTTCTAATACAATAAAATTTCCTGTAGCCCTTGAATCTATCATGGCTGGTATAACTTGTCCATTTATCTTGACTTTGCAATATATTTGTTCTGTGTGTCCTATAGCATTCAATTGTTGTGTGAATTGCTTTTGATCTATTTCATTGGACTATTGATTCCTTGTTTTCCTCTTTTTGAGGAACCATCTGATTGCTTTTTTATCTGATTGATGGATTCTATAGAATTCCTTATAGCAAGTAGTCCAGCTCATCATCATATAATCTGCTAATATCTCTTCCTTATAATATTCTTTTGTTATAGAAGGTGATGGGGTTCGGTAATACTTTTATTTTTATAAGTTTATTACATTCATACCCTCTTAGTTTTGTAGTAACTTGTTTAATAATTTCCGGAACTCTTTACTAATGAAGATCTTAGTTTTTTCGGTTTTAATTGAATGTTCCTGGGATACAAAAGTAACGTTAAATTAGCCTTTGCCAAACTTGGGTTTAAAATTGCTTTTCTTTCCTCCTGCCTTCTTATTTCGGCAATCCACTGCCCGGTGCCCTGCTTTTCCATATTCAAAGTATAAATTGTTTTCTCGTTTTTGTCTCTTCTCTAAATCATTATTCCCGTTTGTATAATATATAACATCTAGTTTCATAGGATCTCTATATTCTTATAGACTATATTATAGTCTACCCTCATTCTTATAGTAACACCCTTGCTTTTGATTTCCCTAGGGTTTATATGATTTCTGGCTTTATTAACATCGATAGAGACGATCATCTGATTTGATAGAGTTCTGAATTAGATTGTTCAGATTTATACTCTCGATAAATCTTTCTAATTCTAATCTAACTTCTGGTTTGAGTTCTTTATAATAGTAACTCATAATAGTAATTTCGTTTTACTTGATTATTTTAGTATATCTTCGAAACTTTGTAGTATACTTTAATACTAATCCTATCTACTTGAGATTAAAAATCTTATCTTCCGCTACCTCTAACTTTGTCAGGGTTTAGTAGTAGGGAATATGTCGAGAAGATACCGGGGAATGAGTAAGAGGTTATATAATAGTCTATTTGGGATTCTAATCAAAACTAATCTTATGTTCTAATCAATTCAGGATATATCTAGTTCTTTATATCTTTCTTTTCTATGGTCCTAATATTATAGACTTATATAACCTTTTCCTTTATCCTGAATTACTATAACTTATTGTAAGCCAAGCTTATCGTTTGAGGATTTAAGGTTTACTATTTCCCACTTCTTGGGTTGTACACATCCTATATTCTTGGTAACCCCGAAGTGGTCCTGGATAACTAATAATATCCTGTGTTGACACAGTACCTCTCTCTATGCCTTCGTTCTGAAAACGCTTGTTCCGATCTTTGTTCTCTATTTCTTAGATTAGACTTACTATGGAGTAGTAATTAGTATTATTTTAATCCCAATGATATAAGGATGTTATTATTGTATTTGCTATAGTGCGTTTTTGTTAATAAAGATTAGTGATAATGTTGCTAGGGTTATATATTATTGTTATGATAGTTTCCTGTAATGTAATAATCAGACTTCCTTTGTTTATGTTTTCCTTTGTTATTACTAAACATGTAGGTGTAGGATAACTATATATAAAATACCCCTTTCTGCTCTTCTCTTTCTCTTTCTCTATATCCTCATTATGGCTAATGTAAATACTACCGATCTGCTTGATATTCTGAAGTCTATTACGGCCAGGAATCTTTCGATTCGTAACTACTACTTACGCTATATAAAACATCTTTTCTTAGCCTCTAATCATATATGCATGCCTAGTCCGGATTACATCTGTACCTATTATGTTGAGCAGATTGATTGATTGATTAATTGATTGATTGAATTTAACGTCCCTCTTCAGTCTATGACTATATAAGATAGCTAGGCTATAAGGGCACTAGCAAATAACTTTTAAAGTACAAGATGGGAATAAACTAATAAGGGAAGTGAAAACAAATACTTGGGCGTAGTGCCCACTATTGTATGTAGTCTATACAATAGGTTTTTAAACAGGATTTTATCCCTCTCTCTCCTCTCTCTCCTCTCTCTCCTCTCTCTCCTCTCTCCTTTCTCTTTCCTCTTTCTCCTCTCATATTTCTCTTTCTAATTCAATAACTACTCTCTCTCCTTCGCTTATCGAATCTTCCTCTTCAACTGTTTCGTTTTGTATTTCGGCTCTAGTTAGATG
>PQXI01000466.1:0-16361 GCA_004786145.1 Botrytis paeoniae | reverse complement strand
TGAGATTAATTTGAAGGAATCTTATATTGTTGTAATATATTAATTAATGCTATTAGCTTTTTGTTGAATGAATTTGAAGATTTTATAGCTTTTAGAACTGACTGTATAGTTTCCTTCATAATTCGAGTATTTAGTAATTATATAAGAATAGAGTTTTTCTCTTAGATTACAAATTATATATAGATGTATTACTATAATATATTTGTCTTCACATAGTCTATAAAAGGGGTCTCTTTTGCAATATATATTTTAATATCCAAAACCCTAACATTTTTGGTATTATATAGTTAATTTGGATTTGTAGAACTTTTTCATTCTTGTACTAATGTCAGCAATATAGAATCGTTTTCGAATAGTTAATTCTGCTTCTAATTTTGATGCAAAAATAATTACTACAGCTTTGTTTTATTGATAGACTCTTTTAGATATTAGTGTAAACTAGAATAGAGTTTCAATTGATTTGAATTCTGGATTAAAGGTTTTGATTTTCTTAAGAATAAAATCTATTCCTTTTGTTTCTAAGAATTCTTTAATAAGAACTTTATGAATAATAATTCTATACTATTCCTAATCTTTTTGAATTCTTTCGAATTTGATAATATTATTTTAGATTGTTTTCTTTTCTAATAGAAATTATAATATAAAGGGAGTATTTGTAATAATTATTATATTATTATTTAAAGAAAGAGTTATTATTGTTATAACTAAGCCTTTAGTTTCAGTTTTCTGAAATACTTTGTTTATTTGATTCTAGGTTGATATAAATAAAAAGGAGGTGATTTCTGGTTTAATTAGAATTAAACATTTTTATATGATTTTGGTCTTCTCTATTGAAATAGATTTATTAGTTTTTCCTTTACTTATTAGATTTTATTCTCCTTCTTTTATTATTACTATATATATGGGTTTTTTGATTAATATATTAATTGGTATAAAGACTTTAGTTAGAGTTTTAGCTTGTATTTCGATTTTTTGTATAACTGATTCTAAATGAGTAATTTAAGAGATAATAATATCAAAAGCTATAATAAGCTTCCCTTTTTCAATATATTCTCTAAAGATTTTTAAAAGATCTAATAGTTTTGATTATTTGTCTTATAATTGAGAAAGAGTTAAGATTAATATTATGAGATCTCTTATTTTTAGAATAGCTTCCTTGAATATAATTGGGTTGTATTGTATTCTAGATTGTTTATTCTATTTGCTAAAAGATATTATAGAGATACATTTCTTATTCTGATTGAATATATAGGTATTATTGTTTGTATTTTAAGTAATAAAGAAATCGCTAAATATATTAGATTCTTTACTTCTTATTCCTAAATTGATTGATTGATTGATTAATTAATAGAATAAAACTAAGGATTTTGGATTGAGAGTTTTTAAAGGGGGAAGGGGAGTTTGAAGGTATTAGAATACTTAAAGCAATAGTAGAATAGATATTTGATATAATAAAGGCTTTAGAAAATATTTTTATTATATTAGTATCCTTTAATATAATTGAGAAACTTATATTGAAGATTGAATTTTTATTTTAATAATTAGGGTGAAGAAATTTTATATATATTTTCGTATATATTTTGTATTTGGGACACCAATAATAATATTACAATAACTATTGATTTGAATCAATTGAAAGCAATTGTAATAAAATCAGTTTAATAATTATAATCTAGAGTAATCGCGAGTAGATTATATTTCGAAGAAAAAGTTTTCTTCGAAATTTGTTGTATGATATATTACTAGTTAAATTGCCTGTTGATTCCTAATATCTCATTTATAGATAATACTATATTATCATTCTTAGGGGTATTTATAAGTATAGTTATAAGATAAGAAGTAATCGTATTTTATATCCTTTTATTATTTTATAAAATACTTAGGATTATTATTATAACTTATTCGATCTATTTGTTGAGTAGCTTATTTGATATAACAAAAAATAACCAAATTATCCCAGAAATTCCTTGCTTTTTTCTGATTATTTATATTTATATTTCTTTTTCTTTTACAAAGATTATATCTTGTTTTCAGGGGCTGATTTTGTGATTTGTAATTTTGCTAATCTCGAGTAAAAGTTATATTTAATAAATGAAATTAAGATAGAAGTCAGGAATATATTAATAATAGGATTTTCAAAAGCTTTTTTGAATATACTTAATATTTCTTTTATTTGCTTTAATAAATTGAATATTATGTTTGATATATCTAATATTTCCTCTATTTTTTAGTAAATCAAATAGCAAATTGAGGATAGAAATGATATTATTATCTTTATCTTCATCAAAATAAAGAATACTTTCTTTATTGATTTCTCTAGATAATTGTACACCCCCCGACTCCGAAATGAGCGAGGGGGATGAGCCAACCGCTGATGAAGCTGCTACCACCCCCGTATGAGTCGTACAACCTATGCGAACTCAGCGGGGGGGAGGGCGCTTACAATTATGTGGGCAAATATGAGGCGCGGATACTCCAATCATATCACTTTTTTTTAGATCGCTGGAGAGGTTGGTATAGATATTATCTGTGTTCAAGAGCCCCAATTGTATAACAATTCGACAACTCAAAACCATACCGCATATAATCGATATCAGCTGATTGACATCTAGGAGGCGGCTGATAGTTCTGAGTATAGACTATGAGTGATCATCTATATACAGAAAAAAGGCAACTTAAAGGTCAGACAAATAAGGTAGATTGGAAACAGAGATCTACTTTGAGTTAATGTTAACAGGTATTCAATCCTTAATGTTTATTACACTTTGCTTGAACTATTTATAATAGAATATATACTTGAACTAGAGATTGTTTTAGAGACTAATATAATTATTGAAAATGATTTCAATGCTAAGTATAACCTATAGGAACCTGGTGTATCAATTATCGGCTAAGGCGATACACTTATATAATAGACCACCGATCAGAGAATAGAGTATATCGGGATCCCTAATGTACTTATATATACAAAGGGATACATTCTAAATCTGATCTTCTCTAACCTAGTCACCACTACAACAATAATCGATGATAATCTATATAGCGGCTCCAATCATATCACACAAGTTACTACTATTGTAAATAAAGGAATCTCCGAATATAAACAAGTGCACATTCGAATACATGACTTAAACTTACTCTACCTGGTAGGTATAATAGCCAACTACATAACGAACCTTCAGAATCTGGATCTCCGATCTATTTTAATATCGATATACTTATCTCTAGATTTACAAACACATTAAGCACATCTATAAAAGCAATAGAGCAAAAAGACTATAAATCTTATTGATCATCTCTATAATGAACTAACAAATGTAAGAAGGCATACCGGGTATATATACAAGCTAAAAGAATCGGAACTACTAACAAAATGATAACTGTCTAGTATAACCTACAAAGAATAGTAAGAGTATCAAAACAAACCTATTGGACTAAGTGTTTGAATAGTATATAGGACAATTAAAAGCTATACAAAGTTATAAACTAGCACAAGATGATCTCAGAAACAGCTTTCAAGGCTTCTCCCCTAATAATTAATGAGTAAGAGATTATTAACATTAAGAAAAAAGCTGAAGTACTTTTTATAGCAATCCTTAATTGCTTCAAAGTATCAAACAATCTATAGTACAATCTGCTTTAGGAACAAAGTGGCCAGACAATCTTATTATAGAAAAGAACAATTATTATAAAGGAAATGAAAAAACATATAATAGGAACTAGGAGCATGTTACTCAGAGTTGATTGGGTAATTGTTTGCCTTCTCAAGATATACTAGCCTAATATCAAAAGTACAATACATAAGATTTTCGTAGCCTATCTTATACTCAACTACTACCCGAATAAATGGAAACTCGTTGAAGTAGTTATACTGCCCAAGGTTGATAAAAAAGATAGAACATCGCCGAGATTGTGGAAGCTAATTATATTGATATCGTACATTGGTAAAGGATTGGAGAGATATATCACTAATTAAATTGCTTGGACAGCTATGAGATATAATATTATCAACCTGTAGTACTGCAGGGCACTGCCGAAAAGAACCGGTATTGATTTCATAACTGCTTTCACTTATAATACTGAGCTTGCTTTAGTAGTCAGCAAAGTAATCACACTAGTAACAATAGATATACAAAGCACTTACAATATACTTCTCAAAAAATGGCTCCTACAATATATGAAAAAGCAAAACTGGTTTATAGCACTCTTGTGATTTATTGACTTATTTCTGATTGAGAAATATATGCGTATAAGGCTCAAGGAGATTACAACTCGGGATTTCCCGGTTGCATACAGCACCCCTCAGGGATCTCCGCTTTCCCCGATCCTATATACCCTTTATCTCGCTAAACTCCTTAATCAGAACAAAATACAGCACTTTGGATATACCAATAATATAGTTATATATTATATATCCAAAGATCTATCCACAAACATCTGTATGCTCTATTGAATTGTTTGATACATCCTATAATAAAGAGATCAGAATAAAGTCTTTTTTGTTTTGGAAAAGTTTGAGCTATTTCATATATCAAGGAAGCATAAAACTGCGAATCCAGTTATAAGGATAAATCAGGACCTGGTTATTACACCAACTCCTCTAGGGATCACTAGTGGAGTACAACTGATTCTATACTGGTTCGGCGTCTTTTTCGATTGATGTCTAACTTTCTTATAATATGTTAAAACATATATTACGAAAGCTATGTGTATTACAGCTTATATTCAATCAATAGTCAATACAGCCTATAGATTATCTATAGCCTACCTACAAAAAGCGATTATCACCTGTATTATTCCTATCGTGCTCTTCGGCTTCGAGGTATAGTTTAATGGGCTCCACAAATATCTTTCAAATGTATATTATACCCCAATCGGCACTAGAATTATAAAACATATCAACCTTATCAGCAAAACGATTTATAATGTAGTCTGAGGAACTCTATCTATATATAAGACTATACCAACAATCGTATTTATTATAAAAGTTGGCCTATCAACTGGAATTATTGTATTGAAGTAAGTAAGACTAAGATTTGTTTTCAGGCTTCAGATAATAGATATATAGTATTTACTAATAGACTAACTGAAGCTGTATATCAGGAAAAGAGGATAAGAAATAGGCACCCTAAAAGGCCCTCTCATTAAGCTACAGAGAATGGAATGTGTAATCCCTGTAATCGAGTGCTTCAGGCTTCTTCGATTGTATTACTCCTCAGAGTGTTGTACTAATCTAATTAATAGTATAAGCAAAAACAACACTACAAAGGCTTTTAAAGACTGATGGGATTTACTTCTTTAAGAGAATTATACAATCTTCTTGGACAGATCCGAATAATACAATAACTATAGATATTATATGGGGTACAGCTATGCGATTTATTGTGGTAAGTAATAGGTCAATAGTGGGTATAGTTGTATATACGAATAATCGTATATCTTTGATGTAAAGGCGATTGGTGTATAATAGGGACTGAAGTGTTTTATAGACAATATTGATCGCCTCCATTGGGGTCGAATATAGCTATATATTGATAATACCTCGGTAATCTGAGGGATGTGAGAAAGAGTCTCTAACTCCTCTCAATAATTTTATCATAAGTGCTATTAAGTAATACAATATTATAATATTGTAATCAAATGATTCTCTAGGCATATTAAGATAAAGGGCAATAAGATAGCCAATTACTTCGCTGATCAGAGCACAACTGGGCTATTGGACCCTGGCCTGTTTTGCTTACCTACAATCAGCAGCTCCCACTCAATTCTATGCGCCAAATGTTGGTACTCAAAGAATAGGTAGTAGAGTGTGAAAAGAGATTTGATTTCTAAAATATATAATATATAGAAACCAGTATATAGCACTTTGGAATTGATAAGTCTTAAACTCCTCTGTAGGATATTATACAAACTCTTAATAATATATACTAGTTATAGTGATTTTATAATCTATTATATCAAATTCAATTATAAAAATAGCCTTAATATCTATACATATTAATAATATAAAATGATCGCTACATTTCTTTCAATACCCAATTAATAATTAGTTGTGCACTGACTAACTGCTTATATCTAATTGATTATAGTCTGATTGGGATACGATTATATATATCAATTATATCCTTCAATTGAAAGACAGCCTTATCAAACTCTTTACCAGCTTCAGATTTTATACTTAAATCTATCTAAACTATATATAACTATATAAACAATAATCCACTCACTTGTTATAGGATTGAGCATTCTCCCTCTTTCCCCCTTAATAACTAATACTCGCACCAAACAGTTATATACACTGAAAGCACTTTCCCGATCAATGACGATCGGCCCCATCACCCGCCGATATTCGGATGATATACAAAATAAGGTCTCCTAATCTGGACTATAAATCATTAAACAAAACAGCCGCTCGATCGCTATAAGTAATGCCGAGCAGGGGATCATTGGGAGCACTAAGCCTCTGATTAGCTAATATTATACTACTATAAGCGGCTGGAACACTAGTGTTCCATAGGCCCGCTTCTTTGTATATCTAGAATACCCTTCGGGAGGTCAGATATCAGACGTTAATTACTATAAATAAATAAATAAATCTAGATAATTGTACTTTGATAGAGTCTAGAATTATTTAATTAGATGAGATTGATAGATTAATCTAATTAAATAATACTTCTAATAAGAACTTCAATTTATTACAAGATTTTCGGTCTGATTCGATATTCTTTGTTTTTTAAGCTTTAGTAATACAATTCCTGATTTTCAAATTCATATCCCTACCCTTATAGCTCTTATTAATTATAATTTGCAAAGATTGATAAATATAATTTATTTCAGGTGAGTATATTTTCACATATTTAATTATATTCTTTAAATATTCTAAGAATATTCTAAGTTTTATAGTATTATATAATTTGTTATATCTCTATTCATTTAGAATTATCTTGAAATTGATATATATATAATATCGATTCCTTTAGATCTTATATTTGTTAATATCTGATATAGTATTAGTGAATGCCTTTAATAACCTTCTATCAATTCTATTTGAGTTTAGTTTAATATTGGTATAGTTTTGAATATATATATTGTGTTCTATAACTTCATCTTAGAATTCTAGTAGTAAACAGACTTCCTTTAATATCACTCTTATATCAGTTTTTGCTGTACAAATAATGCACTCAGCTAGTCTGTTTTAACATAATAATATTATTACTATAATCTCTAATCATATTTCAGATTTCTATTCTCGAATTGATTATAGTAGCTCTAATATATTATCAATTCTAATAGTAATTACTAATATTCCTATACTAAGCTTGATTCCTTATTTTTATTCTTTTAATAAAAGAATCATATTGCTTTTATATTTCAAAGAAATAATATAGTTTACTTTTATTATACTATCAATAATAAGAATAAAATATCTATATCCTCAAATGAATCTTGAAAAGGGATTAGCAATATCAAAATAAATTAATTCTATTTTTTTTAGATTTCCGAATATTCAATTCATTTGGAATTCTATTAATCATTTTTATAAGAGAACAGATATCATATATATAGAGGTATTTAGAGGATCAAAGATAAAGACGCAAATGTACCAACTATCGCTTGGGAGACTACTGAGAGTATTAAAACCCTATCTCTAGGAAAGAGGGATTATATAAATTAGAAATTATCCCGTAGTTAGTCCAATCATAATGCCCCCTGGGAGGCTCGTCTATATGGCCCGGTTGAAAATTACTAATAATAATAATAATAATAATAAGATTATATCTTGATTTTAAGAGTTGATTTTATAATTTATAACTTTACTTATTTTTAGTAAAATTATATTTAATAAACAGAATTAAAATAAGAGTTAGGAATAACGTAACTTATGGTGAACCAGGTCATATGGGGAATCGAGTTACAAAATTCAATTCTCTCTATGTGATCTTGTTCTATAAGCTACATATTCATTCAATTCCAACTCTAAATCACTTGAATTATTCTTTAACTCTTCTTCTTTAGTCTCCTCTTTTAATTCTTCAATTGAATATTTATATAGTTATTCTTATGGCTTTTTCTTCTTAGGTTTTTCCTTTGTCTTATATATCATTTTCAGTACTTCCTTATTACTAAAAACAAATTAATCTTATAATTTGATTCTTTTATTTTTAGTTCTCTTTTTTCGAGTTTCAATTATTTTCTAAGTATTAACAAGCTATTTCCGAAGTAGGACTATCTCAGTATTTTGAGATTCTATAAGCTTAGTTATTCTTTTAATATATTAACGAGTTGGTAATATAAGAGAATTATTATCTGCTAGAACTTTATTAAAGGTCTGATTTGCTTGTCTTAGCTTTATCCCATTTGAAGGAGAGCTTCTAAATATAGATAAGTTTAGATCTTGATTGGAGATTCTTATTTGTAGAGTAGAAGATTACTAAAAGAAGTTAAATAATAATAAATCGAGTACTTTTTGTGGGGCAAAAGATACTAAACCAGCTCCTCTCCAGTCAATTTTAATATTAGAAGAATTTAGTGCTTTTTTTCTAATATTTTGAAAGAGTTCTATTTATTCAGCTCTTTAAATTTGTTTTATATTAGTTTAAAAATATTAATCAATCTCTAAAGTATGATATTGTTTTATTGGTCTATATATTACAATATTAAGTGGTTGAAGTAAATAAGAGTAATAAAAAGGTAATATAAGTAAATCAATATTCTTCTCTATATAGAAAGCAATAAAGCTATTTGTAATATAATTTGAATAGCTATCCATAATCAAAAGTCAAGATTGGTTATTTAATACTTTCTTGGATTCTAATTCGAAAACTCTTTTTAGCTATTCTAATTTATGACTATTTGAAGTTTATCCATTTATACTAATAGAGAACTGCTAGCTTTAAAACATGTTCTTTGAACTCCATACAGAATTTGTATTCTAAGCTTTGAAAATGATTATAGGTAATAGAGCCTTTCCAGTTATATTGATATATTCAAATACAGTTATTCATTCTTGCTTGTTAGCTATAACTTTCCAATTCGATTTCTGAGTAGAATCGATTATAATATATATACTTTGAGTATTTCTAATTCCAAATCCGATTTTATTCATATTATATATATTATCTAATTTATACTTTCGTTCAATGAGATATATATAAAACGCATTAAATCAAGCCTGAATATTCTCCAGAATTATCTTTTTAGTCTGATTAGATTCTAATTAATATAAATAGTATATTTTAAGTTCTGAATATTATTTTTAGAATCTATAGATCTATTTATAATCTATAAATAGAATTTCTATTGAGATAGGAATTCGAGATAATACGATCTGAATATATCGAAAACAAATTTCATTGGCCATTTCCTTCATTAATATAGATATAATAGGGAATCTAATGATGATAAATTATAAAATCCATTATATAAGAGTATTTTCTTTTGTGTTTAAAAGAATTTGAGTTATTTTGTAGGATTGAGTATATAATTTCCTTTCAGCGACCCTAACTATAAGAGTTGACTTAGGAACTTCAAAATACTCTGTAGTCTTTCTAATTAATTTAAATTCCTTTAATTGAAGTATAATAATAGTATTCTGTATCTTCTCTTCAATTTGAGAAGGTGTAAAAGGTGATTCGGTATGCATAGCAAAATTTGTTGGGGTTTGAAGTCAGTGATGGGCTAAATGTGACCCGGTTCCTTATATGACCCGGTTTACCATAAGTTACGTTATATTAGTTATAGGATTTTTAAAAGTTTATTTTAAATATACTTAATATTTCTTTTGTTTATTTTAACAAATTAGAGATTAGTTTTAGTATACTTAATATTTCCTTTATTTGTTTTAATAAATCAAATAATTATTATTATTATTAGTAATTTTCAATCAGGCCGTATAGGCGAGCCTCCCAGGGGGCATTACGATTGGACTAACTACAGGATAATTTCTAATTTACATAATCCCCCTTTCCTAGGGATGGGGTTTCAATACCTTTAGTAGCCTCCCAAGTGATAACTAGCGCACTTACGCTTTTGTCTCCAATCTTTTAAGCACTTTTGTATACACTTTCTAATCTTTTATATAATGTTTTGATTAAAGGCTGCTTTATCCTATAAGAATAGCGTTTATATATATTCTATTATAATATAGTATATTACGTACTTCAATTTTCTTTTATATAGTTTTATCAAATTAATCGCCTTCTACCCTTTACTTATATTTACCTAAATCAATCAATCTTATTCTTTCTTTCTTTCTATTCTTCTAATAGTATTTTAGAGTATATACTTCTATAAAAGTTTATTATAATAATAAATTCAGCGAATTTGATTGATGTATACATTAGCTGTTTTAATAGTTGTTTTTGAGCTGCTCAATTATAGGGTAGGTATTTTAGCTTGATATCTGAGGGCCAGGTTTTATAGGTCGCAAGGACTTTACAATAGTATACAATATACTCAAGGGATTTGTATATTCTATATAAATAGTGAACTGTTGTTTTCTTGTGTTTAAATTGTTAATAGTAGTTTTCGAAATTGCTATATACTGAGTTGATTATAAATATACAATAAAGAGTCACTTATAGGAGTTCAAGTTCCTTAAGGCATTTGTTTGTGTTTCTTGGGTCTCATTTCTAGTACTGTTTGGAGAGCGTTGGTTTCTATCTGATCCACCATGTTAGTGCTGCCGATTCCATAGCGGTTTTTGCCATAGAGCGGATACCACAAATCAAATAATACACCAAGAATAAAAAAGACATTATTGTTTTTATTCTTGTCAAAATAATGAATACTTTTTTTATTAGTTTTTTTAAATGATTGTATTTTGATAGAGTTTTGGATTATTGAATCTAGTAAAATTAATAGAAACTTCAAATTATTACAAGATTTTCGATTTAATTCGACGTTCTTTATTTCTCAAACTTTAGTAATATAATTCCTGATTTTCAAATCCATATTTCCGTTTTTATAGTTTTCATTAATTATAACTCATAAAGATTGATAAATATAGCTTAATTCAAATAAATATGTTTTTAAATATTCTAAGAACATCTTGATTTTTATAATATTATATGATTTATTATATTTTTATTTATTTAGAACTATCTTAAGATGAATATAAGTACAATGTGGATTTCTCTGAATTTTATATTTGTTAATATTTAATATAATATTGATAAATATTTTTAATAGATTTTGTTTGATTCTATTCGAGTTTGATTGAATATTAATATAGTTTTGAATATATATATTGTATTCTATAATTTGATTTTGGAATTTTGAAGATAATTAGATTTTTTTTCAATATTATTTTTATATTAACGTCTATTATACAGATATTATATTTGACTAAAGTATTTTGATATAATAATACTATTATTATAACTTTTAATTATATCTAGATTTTTATTCTCGAATTAATTATAAAAGTTCTAATATTCTACTTATTCTAATAATAGTTACTAATACTTTTATATTAAATTCAATTGCTTGTTTCTATTCTTTCGATAAAAGTCTTATATCACTTTTATATTTCAAATGAACAACTTAGTGTATTTTTGTTATATGATTAATTATAAAAATAAAGTATCTATATTATTGAATAGATTTTAGAAATAGATTTATATATATTAAGGATAAAAAAATCTTAATCAATTTTTGAAATAAAATTGTTTTATATAAATTTCTGATTTTATTGGAATTAAAATGATTAAAATATTGAAACTAAATTAGATATCTCTTTTTCTTTTAAATTATCAATTCTTCGAAGAGATTTTTTATATTATTTATAATCTTAATAAATAATATGAAATCTTTGTATTCTAATTTTATATATAAGATAATGTATATTTTGTTTTTTATTTTGTTTTCAATAATCTTATTATCCTTATTATCTTTTAATATTGTCAGAAGTAGACAGCAAGTTACGCATAGAATATGATATTGTATATATTGTATATAGTCTACGTATCCGGAAAACTCGGAGAGGGGAATTTTGTAATGGTATGTATGTGCTACACATGTGTTACACATATGATTTCCAACATCCCCTCTATAATAGAAATCTATTATCTAATCATATAAATTCTATATACATATTTGTAAGAAGCCTTATTAACTCCTACGACAATATCAACGTTTCAATATTACTCATGGTATTTATATCTCTATTGAAGTTCGATAACTCTATAATCTATTATCATATCGTAATACAAAAGTATTCTTCTTTGAATCCGATTTTCTCTATTTATATCAGGTGAAATATTATATAGAATCTTACAAAAGAATCTGATTCGTAAGATCCCTTTTGTATATCTAATCTGGTATACTAACAAAGCAATTTCGAATTTGTTATTCTTGGATTTTAGTGTTACTATTTTCCTATAGTAAATCTCATAAATCTGATCCTGTATAAACGGACCTTCAGCTTATTTGTTATCCCATATGATTTACACGAAATAGTTGATATAATCAATTGATTTGGTCAATTTAATGTAAATCGACTAAATTAACCAATTTGGACAGTTTTTGATGAATTCGATGAATTGAGTGAATTTGGTGAATCTGGTGAATTTGATGAAATTGATGAAATAGGTGGTTTTTATCAATTAGGTCAATTTGGTGGTTTTGGTTAATATAGTCAATTTGGTGGTTTTTGGTTAATATGGTCAATTTGGTTAATTTATTTGGTCAATTTAATTTTAATTGATCAAATCGATTAATTTTGATGAATGTAAGAATAGCATTAGTTGATTCTTTTTGACTTTATTATATTTCAGTATTCCAGATTCAATCCTAGGCCTTTTCCGTGGAATATAAAGCCTGGGTATGTTAATTGCTTTGTGAGGATATTAGTTGTTTGATCAGTTCCTGGAATTCATGTGATATATAATATTTTGGAATCAATCATATCTTTTCGAATGTAATACTAGCGAATATCGATATGTTTTGTTTTGTTGTAAAACTTATTTTCTTGCATCCAATCAACTTCGCTCGTATTGTCGCAATATAGAGTTGGAATAAAGGGTTTGCTTTCAAAGCATTCATCTAAATCTTTAACTAGCTTTTTCATTCATACTATTTCTTTTGCTTCTTTATTAGCTATTATGATTTCAGTTTTTATTGTATATAGAGATGTCAATTTTTGTTTTGTTGAAAACTACAATATAGTTTCACTATATCTGATGATTGTTACTCCTTGAACAGATTTTCTATTAGCTATAGATCCTTATATTGAATCTGTATAGGTCTGATATTCATATATAAGTATATTTAGTCGATTTGAATAGATTGTACCAACTGAATATGTACCAGTAAGATATTGAAACAAGTGTTTTGTAAGTACTAAATGATTTTCCCCCAGTGTATATATAATACAAGCTAACTGACCTACAGTATATACTATATCTAATCGAATGTAATTGAAGGAGTAAATAGTGCTACCAACAATTTGAAGATAAAAAACCTTATCATTTTTATAGAAAAGCTCACTTTCGTTTGCATCTTGCATAATTATACTAGAAGGTAGGGGTAAGTTTTTTGTATCGGTAAGATCGATTCCGAATCGCTGTAGAATTTTCTTTATATAATTCGATTGATATATCTTAAGTAATCAATCTTGTCGATTTCGTTCTATTTGAATATCTAAGAAGATACTAGTTTCACCTAAATCTTTACATTTCCATCGATTTCCAATCGTTTTCTTTATCGAATCAATATTAATACAATTTCCTATTATCAACAGATTATCTATATATAGTAGGATATATACTTCTCTTCTTATAAAGAGATTAGAATCTGCTATAGATTCTTTGAATCTAATCTCTTTGAAAAATCTTCGTATAACTGTCCACTAAATTCTTAACGCTTGTTTTAGCCTATAAAGAGACTTCTTTAATTTGAGATATAGTTTATTTTTAAGCTTGATTTCAAAAAAGATTTCATTGAAATATTTTGATATTTCCATAAGGATTTCTGTATCCATTAGCTCATCATTCAAGAAAGCAGTATTAATATCTATATTATCGATTTCTAAATCTTCTGCTGTAGCTTTAGTTAATTTATTTATTTATATTAATTAACTTCTGTTCTGGACCTCCCTAAGGGTATTTAGATGTGCTAAGATAAGTAACTATTTAAGCTGTGTGATTGTTGTGATCTAATTTAACAATTTAGCTTCAATACTAGGGGCTGTTCGCTCCTCTACAGATGCGATTCGCTTCTGTTTCCAGAAGGGTATGTCTGATCCGGGTTGTTATTAGGGTAGAGCTTGGTTCCTGAGTGAATAGGCTTGTTGTAGGCTTTAATCCCTCGGTTAGGGGGGGGGGAAGTAGAAGTAAATTACTGTGTGATTAGCTAAGTGTTGTAGCTCTTATATTATATATTAGGTTATGTTTTATGGTTTTTAGAGGTGGAGTAAGTTGGAGTAATTAGTTGAGTGATAAGTGTAGAGGGGCAGGTGCTTTATTGAAAGGGTAATCCTTTTTCCTAAGGTTCTCTAGTAATTGGGATAGATCTGAGTATAGAATTTTGAGTCTACAATTAATTGAATGAGTTTGTTAAGTGTATATAAGAGTTTCTTAATATATATAATTGTCTATTTATTAGAGGATATTTTTATAGGGGCAAGGGGTCAGTTCAAGCGCTTAAGATTGTTTATTGTGTATTTGAAGAAGTGATATGGTTTTTTTATACTATTATATAAGTAGTTCAGCTTGCTATTTTAATAATCGAATCTCTAGTGATAAGTAGCGAAATCACTATGGCCTGTTTTTATAGCTAGTAGTCGATGTAGGACTGCTTTTGATAAAGTTAATTCCTTTAGCTTATTTATATTATATTTGGGAGACTAATCTTTATAACTAGCAAATAGAAAGATATTCATCTTTTTCTATTAATTAGTTTCTATGTGTTAGTACTTCTAGTAAACAATTGTTCAAATACTGCTAATTGTTGATAGCTTGTTGATCGCTTAATCTATAGATCCAATTGTACCTACATTTGTTAGGCAGTTTGCTTTCTTATTGTCTTCAATCTCTATATGGTTAGGTGACCATTTCATTCTGATATTAAGTTGTTTCATTATCTTATAACACTTGTAGAAAGCTCATTGTGTTATAGGCAGCGCGCTTCCGTGTACACCCCAGATGATCGATGTGCTGTCAATATATATTCAGATTCGGCCACCTGGGGGATCTTTAAATGAGCTGATCAAATACTTCAGTTTATACTATACTCTGATTGCTTTTGCATTGAACATATATAAATCACTCCGGATCTACTTGGATCTAAAGACTAGTTGAATATTATTGTAATATATTATATATCTATAATCAATATAGTATTTATAATTAATGATTTATTCTAATCTATTAGAAAAGATTATATAATCCTTAGGTAGGAGTTACTATTATTATTCTTTGAAAGCTTGAGCTGCTTCTTCTTTGGTTAGTTCTTTCATTGGATTCGCTCTGCAGCCTGTTAAGAAATGCAGGCGGAGTACCTTAGGCTATTGAATCTTTAAAATAAGGAGGCCGAGCTATTGGATTCTTGTAAGGAGTTCTCTAGCTATACCTGCTTCTCGCCCGCGTTTTTGTATTATAGACTTCAGGCGGCTTACTAGCAAGTACTAATTATTGATTGTTTTTAAATGTAATACGAATCATAGCTTGACATGTTCTAATGTGACTATTCTCGATAGCAGGCCGGCTTTCTTAATAAGAGTTACGATCAGTATAGTTTTGTATATTGGGATTGCTCCTCTTACAATAATATTGATTACTCTGTTGATATAATAGAGGTGGCCTTTGATATCTGTATTTGTAATTATTTGATTCAATCCAGATTTATGTTTATCAGTATATTATACTTCAATGCCAAATAGCGTTACTAGGAGAACGTAGGTGATTACTGCTTTCCTGAGGTAGGAAGCTAGTAGTCTATATAAAGTGCAGGCGATCGATCTAATATAAGAGGCTACTTTTATGGCTTTCGCTATACGCGTTTTGATGTGTTATAGGAACGAGAGCTAGCGATCAAAGAAGACTCCCAGCTATCTTAGAGTTGGTTGAGTGCTCCTGCTTGTTGTAATCAGTACTAATGTGATTATTAGATCTGAGTTTATTATTAATAATGGATTGGTGATATTGTATTGTCTAGTTATATGTAATAGTTCAAACTTCTTAGGAGCAAATAGAATTTTATTCTCCTTGCTTTATCTGATGATCTATTATACTTGTTGTTATAGGATTCTAGTGTTTGTAGAGATGTTATAACGGATTAGTAACAGGCTGTAGAATCACCAACTTATAGGCTATAATGGTATTATAGGCCTCAGTGATTCAGCTGCAGTATACCGGGGGACA
>PQXI01000465.1:0-16432 GCA_004786145.1 Botrytis paeoniae | reverse complement strand
AGTCGAAATAGGCTTGAAAGATTCGATTTGATTGTTGAAAGACAATTTGAGTTGTCTTTGTTGAAGGAATGAGGCTATCCAAGCAATCAGATTTATTAGTAGTTTTAGCTTCTTACAAATGTCTAATAATCGATTTCTTGAGACATGATCGAAGGCTCCCTTTATATCTATAAATAGAACTGAAGTCTTTTTATGAATTTGCTTATTTCTTTCGATTTCAGTGGTTAGAAGAAGAGCTATATCAATTACTGATTTCTTTTATCGACCTTTAATTTGACTCTTATATAATAGGCTAGTAGTTTCTACTAGATAGTCTAATCTTTAGGCTAATATCCTTTCGCTAATCTTTCTAAGATAGTTTAGAAGTATAATAACTCTATATGCTTTCGGAATAGAATAGTCAGGTTTTGAGGCTTTCTTCAAAATCGCTTCAGTGGCTTGTTTCCAGTATTATGGATAGTATTCAAGATTAATTAGATTACTAAATAAATTGAAGAAGATCTGTAGAATTGCTTTATATGCTTTTGTAATAATCTCCTAAGTGATTCCATCTGGATCAAGGGTCTTTTCTTGGATTTTGACTGAACAGACATTACTTAATTCGATTCGTGAAAGGTTAGATCATTCCCATTTCTTGAATTGCTTGTATTCTTCCCATTGTGGTTTTGAAGTAATTAGAGGGGGTGGGAATAGAGTCGATCTGAAAGCAGAGTATTTTCCTTCGAAAGAGCTTTTGATTAAAATATCCGGTATCCTTTGATCTTGATAGTCTTTTGTATAGACCATTGCTTTGAATATTGTCTGTATATTCTCTTTTTCTAGGAATTCATTTTAATGGTTCTTTTTTACTGTTTTAATAGTCTGAAAGTACTTGTTTCTAGCAATTCGATATTCCTCTTTGAAACTCGAGTTCTCTAAATCGGATTCGATTAATTGCTTTGCTTTTTCTAATACTTTTCAAAGATCTTTTAGTTCGAATGTTCACCATGGTTTTCCTCTTTTTTCCAAACTAACTTTAGGTATAGATTTTTCAGTAGCTTTTTGGATAATCCTTGTAAGTTCGCTTGCTACTTGATCTAGATTGGAATAGTCATTTCTCTCTTTCAAACTATTAAGCGAATCCTCTTCGAATGAGATTGTCGAATTTAGAATAGAGAGAATAAGAGAGGATAAGGATTCTGATTTCAATATCGATTCGAATTTATTTCAATTAGCTAATTTGATATTGTATCTTGCTAGCGATATTGTATTAAGGGGATTAGATTCTTCTTTTCCTTTGAGTTCAAATAGTATCCCTGTATAATCGGATCCTGTATCTAAAAGTGTTTATTAGTTTTGGATTTGAGAAGCAATTCCTTTTGAAGCTAAAGTGAGATTGATAATACTTGGATTAAAAAGATTAGTGTAATAAAAGGTACTGGAACCAGGCTTATTTAGAAGAGTAAGATTCTGATCTTCCAATCATTCGACTAATTGATTATTATTTCCGCTTTTTTTCGAAAAAGAATCCTATTATAAATAATAGGAATTGAAATCGCCTAGGAGAATAGTTTCTTGAGTGATTGAAGATTTATATAAACATCTTTCAATTGTAGAGCCTTTTTCTTTAGCTTGATTAGCTTCATTATAAATATTAACAATTTGAAAGGTTTTATTTCCATTTTGATAATCGAAGATCTGAATATTAGAATCTCTTAGGGAATTGGGAGAAAGATTGATTGTAAATTAAATGGTTTTTGAGGTATATAATAGAGTTCGTGATCGGTATTTGTAATCGAATTTCGATAGGGTTTGTATATAATTGGAGTATATAATAAATCTTGAGTTTGAATAATCAGATTCATTTTTAATAATCTAGAGTTCTTGAATTAGAATAAGATCGATATTAAGTTCTATAGTAAGCTGTAATATGCTCTCTATAGCTTGTGAGCTCTTATTTAGGTTTATTTGAAGAATTCTGATATTCGTATAATTTATTAACAAGTATTATTCGATTTTTATTGAATAGCTTGATAGGTTTTACATGTTTTCGAATTCGAAGTATGATTCCCTTAATAATTTGAGCATTTCACTACTAAATACTGATAGGACTTTCCTCTAATATTATATATTATACACAAGTATATTAATATAATATGTTTGCCTCCATATAAACCACAAAAAGGATCCCTTCTACAATAGACATCTTGATGCCCAAAACCTTGACATTTTTGACATTGTATAGTTGGTTTCGATTCGTAGAATTATTCTACTCTTATACTACTTCCAGTAATATATAATCACTTTCGAATAGCTAATTATACTTCTGATTTTATAGTAAAAGCAATCACTATAGCACCCTCTCATTGGTAAACTCTTTTGGAAGCAAGTGTGAGCTAGAATGGGGTTCCTATAGGCTTGAAATCAGGATTGAAGGTTTTGATTTCGTCTAAAATATAATCTATTCCTTTTGCTCCTGAGAATTCTTTTATAGGGATTTTATGAATAATGACTTTATACTACTCTTGATCCTTTTAAATTCTTTCAAATTTGATAATATTCTTCCAGATTGCTATTTTCTCTATTAGAAATTATATTATAAAAGGAGTGTTTATTATAAGGATAATATTATTATTAAAAGATAAAATTGCAGCTGTAATTACAGAGCCTTTGATTCTAATTTTTTGAAAAGCATTGTTAATCTTATTTCGAATAGTTAGGGAAGAGAAGAAAATGAGATTTGGGATCTCCGGTTTGATTAGGATAAATTGTTTTTGAATGGAATTGGTCTTTTTCTCTATGATGATCGATTTGATGCTTTTTTTGGAGACTAGATTCCATTCCCCTTCTTTTGAAACATTTATATATGTTGATTTTGATATTGATGTAGTAATAGATATAGAGAGTATATTTAGAGCTTTGACTTAGGATTCGATCTTATATATAGCTGTTTCTAAGTGATTGATTTAGGAGGTAATGATTTTGAAGGCTGTAGTAAGGTTTCCCTTTTTAGTATATTCTCTGAAGATTTCTAGAAGGTCTAATAGCTTTGATTACTCATTCTATAATTGGAAAAGGGTAGAAGCTAGGACGATAAGATCTCTAGCTTTTAGAATAGCTTTTTTAGAGGTAATTGGATTGTTTTGGGTTTTGAATTGCTTATTTGGATTAGTGAGTAGTGTAGTAGAGTTTTGTTTTTTGTTTCAATTAAAGATTTGAGTAATAGTATTGTTTGAATTTTGTATAAGAAAGGGATCGCTGGATATACCGAAGTCTTGGATTCTTATTTCAGAATTGATTAATTGATTGATTGGTAATATAAGGCTTAGTAATTCGATTAGGGATCTTCTGAAATTGATGAGTAACCTTGGAGTTACAGGAGGGCTAGAGGTGATTACTGGATAGGTGTTTGATATTATAGGTTGATCTGAATGTGCTTCTCTTATATCTATATCTGAGAGAGTATTCAGATTGGTATTTAGAATCTCTATAACTATACAATCAGAGTGCTTCATATTGATATTCTTTAATAATATTGATTTTGAGATGAAAATTTTATGCGAATTTTCGTGTAAGTTTTGTATTTGAAGCGCCGACGATAGTATCACAATAAATACTAATCAGAATTACTTGAGAGTAGTTGTAATCAATTTTGTTTAATAACTATGATCTAGATCGATCGCGAAAAGGTTGTATTTCGAAGAAAAAGTTTCCTTCGAAATTTGTTGTGTGTATGGGGATCGAAGAATATTTACTTAGATTCATAAGATTCAAGGGATCCAGGTAGAACAGAGTCTTAAGGTTCTATAGAGAACGAAGGTCTATATAAAAAATGGGATTTCATTGAATGTAGAGTTTTGTATTCAAAAATAATCATTAATTTCATTATTATAGTTATGAGAATTATAATTAGTTATAACCTTATTGAATTTCTATTTGAAATCTAGTCTAAACCATTTCGAGAAATCTCTAAACACTTCCATGTAACTCTAGAAATAACTCCTATAACACTTTAAATATCATTTCTGCTTTAAGTATTGATTCGATAACTAACTACTAATATAGTATCTAGAGATACCTTTATAGGTTAGTCCATAAGAGACACCAACGATATCGAGATAACCGATATTCCAAAGGAGATTACTATCAATGAAACCCTTAAGATCGTCTTATCAGACAAATACTAAGGTAGTCGATAAGAACTCAATACTTTCCTTTTACAACTTGAGATTTATTTTTGATTCAATCAGAATAAGTTTATTATTAAGGAATCTAAGAGTATATGAACTATATTATACCTTCGAGGAGAAGTAATCAAATGGATCCAATTATATTTGTATAACTATTTCGAGTATGATAATAAGAATTATATGTAATTCATTCGAACAATCTTTAATAGTTTTGAAGGATTTAAGATAAAAATTTGTAGAATCTTTGGAAATTCCAATAAATTAGAAGTAGTGGAAGATAAGATCTTTAACCTTAAGTAGATAGGATCAGTATTGAAGTATGCTATAAAGTTTCGAAGATATACTAAAATAATCAAATAGAATGAAACTATTATTATAAGTTATTATTATAAAGGACTCAAATCAGAAGTCAGACTAGAGTTAGAAAGATCTACTAAGAGTATAGATCTGAACAATCTAATTCAGGACTCTATTGAATCAGATGATTGTCTCTATTGATATCAATAAAGTCAGAAATCATATAAACCCTAGGGAAATCAAAAGCAAGAGTACTACTATAAGAATAAAGATAGACTATAATATAATCCACAAGGATATAGAGATCCTATAAAACTAGATACTATATATTATATAAACAGAAATAATGATTTAGAGAAGAGATAAAAACGAGAAAACAACTTATACTTTGAATATGAAAAAGCAGAGTATTAAGCAACAGATTATAAAAGTAAGAAGACAGAAGGAAAAAAGAATAATTTCAAATCTAAGTTTAACAAGGGCTAACTCAATACTATCTTCGTAATCCAAGAAGATATAATTACAATCGAAAACACTAATACTTTTATTAGCAAAGAATTCCAGTGATTACTTAAGGAATTATTACAAAACCAGGAAGGTATGAATACTATAGATTTATGGGAATAAGAGTATTTCCGAACTCTAATACTCTCTGTAACAGAAGAGAGCCCTCAAAAGGAGGTAGAAAAAAGTCCTTGGAATAATACAAAAGCAAAACATACTATACTAAACTGGACTACTTGCTATAATGAATTCTACGGAATTTATTAATCAGATAAAGAAGTAACCGGATGATTTCCTAAGAAAAGAAAGGCTAAGAACCATCGAACTAAGAGAACTCGTAAGGAGTAAGTTATACAATAATTGAATGCTATAGAACAAATAGAACAAATATATTACAAGGTCAAGATAAATGGATATATATAAGTAGTCATAATAGACTCAAGGGCTACAGGAAATTTTATTACATTAGAAGCTATATAGTACTTGGGAATACCATTCCAGATAAAACAATACTCCTATCGATTACAGCTAGTTGACGGGCAGCCAGTAGAATCTGACGGAAAGATTTCGCAGGAGACATAATTAATATAAATGAGTATAACCTAGTATACAAAGGTTATCCAGCTTGATATTATATTATTGAGCTAACAATAGATTATCTTAGGAATATTATGATTGAAGGTATATAATCTCAGAATAGATTGGTTACAAGGAATAATAACATTTAATTAATATAAAAGTGATTACAGAGATACACTAAAGGCGTCCGCGAGATGTAATATATGTTAAGGAGAATTAAATACAAACAACACTAGCAATGTAGAACACCTAGTCTAGAGTCCTTTATTAAGAGCGAAGACTAGTACACCTTCTTTACAAATACAAAAGCCAACAATATGGCAGGAAATCGTAATCAAAACAAAAGAGTCTATGATATTAGAATAGTACAAGAAATACAAATATGTTTTCAAAGAATCAGGGATCCATAAGGCTTTATTAGAACACAAATCATAGGATTATGAGATAATATTAAAAGAAGACAAAATGTTTATACATATTCCAATTTATTTAATGTCAATCGATGAGTTAAAGACACTCAAAGAATATATTGACAATAATTTGGCTAAGGGATGGATTAGAGAATCCATATCCCAAGTAGCAAGTCCAATTATGTGGGTACCCAAAAAGAATGGTACTAAAAGACTAGTTGTGGACTATAGAAAGCTTAATACACTTACAAAAAAGAATTGATATCTACTTCTATTAGCTATGGAATTAAGAGATCGATTAGACGGAGCAGCAATATTTATCAAGATGGACCTATGAAACGGGTATCACTTGATTAGAATAAAGGAAAGGGAAGAATGAAAGATTGCTTTTAAGATAAGATATAGACTATACGAATATCAAGTTATACCATTTGAGCTAACTAATGTATTAGCTACTTTCATAAGACTTATAAACAATGTGCTGTCATAATACTTAGACACTTATTGTATATACTATTTGAACGATATTCTAATATATTCGAATAACGAGATTCAATATATCAAAGATATTAGTAATATTCTTGAAAGTTTAATTAAAATCGATTTGCTATATAAACTAAGCAAATATGAATTCCACATCAAGGAAACAGAATTCTTAGGATTCACTGTATTAAGCCAAGAGCTTAAGATGAGCAAAGATAAGATCAAGACAATACTTGAGTGAAAGCAGCCAAATACGATTAAAGAATTATAGTTCTTTCTAGGATTTGTCAACTTTTACTAAAGGTTTATTAGAGGTTATTCGGGGATTATAATATCCTTAACCAATCTAATCAAAAAGGATTAAGGAAGTTTTGAATGGACCACTAAGGCGTAAGAGTTATTTGATATACTCAAATAAGTAATAGCAAAGGAGTCAATACTATTAACATTCGACTCTGAGAAGTCAATTATAGTGGAAACAGATTCTTCAGATTTTGTTATAGGGGTAGTTTTGAGCCAACCAGGTCAAAAAGAGAAATAGCAACTAATCGCATTCTATTCTCGAAAACTATTATCAGTTGAATTAAATTACGAAATATATAACAAAGAATTACTGGTAATAGTTGATGTATTTAGAGAATGGCGAGTTTATTTGGAAGGATTAAAATATATAGTATAGGTGTATACGGATTATAAGAACTTGGTTTACTTTATTACAACGAAGTAGTTAAACAGATGATAGGTTAGATGGTTAGAGATTATGGTCAATTATAATTTTAAGATTTCATATATAAAAGGATCAGAAAACGCTAGAGCCGACGCTTTTAGCCGAAAATCAGAATATCAAGAGAATAAGTTGTACGAATTATATGCTATATTGTTGGAAATATACGATATGTACCACGTGTCATATCACATGTAATATGGCACATGTACACATATATATATCTTCCACTTTGTAGTCTAGATTCTAGGTCTTATAAGTCAATCTACATAGTTAATAATATATGTAACTACTATTCTACCACCCTTATTTTAATAGATTATAAAGCCCGGTGTTCCACAGTAAGACTACGGTCGAAGATTATTCAATAAAGTCTACGCAGTCTAAGTAGAGATCGATAATAAACAAGTTCTTCATAAGGACTAAGTCGATCAAGATTTCACCTAGTACAGTAAGAGAACTACTGAGCAATAATTGCAATATAATTATTATATACATCGTACTCTTCTTTTAAAGAAGTATTATATATACATATATCTTAAACTACTATACAATTTTGCCCCAAATTAACAAAGTTGTAATATACGCAAAAATACTCTGCACTAACAATATTTTCACCTATCCAATATTATAATAAACGATGATACTGAGTGTAAGGATTATTCCAAGCATATTCCTCTCCTCACTCAAGAAAACCACAAGCGATAAACCCATCAGATAAGGATTTAACTTCGAGGGAAAACTATATTCTATATCTACAAGAAGACATTATACGGATATACACAAATTGCGACTAGTATTGATAATATCTTAACAAAAGGTTTTGAGAAATTAAACCTGTTCAAAGATAACAAAACTACATTTATTCAATTTAATATCGAAAAGAAAGCTATATTCCTCAAGGATGAAGTAAATATACTATCTTATATCTGCCACTTACTTTTCAATAATAATAAAGCCTTAATTAACAAATATAATATAACAAAAGGACTTTGGGATTATCTTGTAATCAAATATGCCTAGATTGATGATATCACCACGGATGAATATCTTCTCCAAATCAAGAACTTTATTTTCCAATTAGAAGATACACTCGATATAATAATTATTGATACCTAGGATAAACTCAAGAAGCTTTATCGAAGATTTATATCTACGGATTCCTCTACTAGTACTATGTATACTAATAAATCACTCTTTCAAAATCTAACTATATCTCTCCCAAATGAGTATAAAACTATTATTGATATAATACACATTATTAGTAATACTCTAATAATCAATCAAAAGATTAAACATTTATAAGTTAAGAAAGTTGAGATTAAGAGTTCTATAGAGATAGTATATATTACTAGAAGAAATAGAGATAATTTATATCACAATCTCTATCGGAATTCAGATATAGACTCGAAGTTAAATACACCTGACACCTGCGAACTCTACAACAAAATAGAACACTTGATATAGAAATGCTCTTTACTTAAACATACAAGATGTCTCTTAACATATAATATAAGATATAAGAAGAAGCAATAACAATCGACTTTCCCTTCCCAAATCGAAAAGAAAGAGAAATACAATTATAAAGCCTATATAGTCGAATCAAGCTCAATAGAAAGCACTAATAATAAAAGTAGCGACAACTCTAATTCCGAGTATTGCCATCTTACTAAAGAGATTATTAGTAAGGTATCCCTATCCCTATAATATATCGATTCCAGCGCTATTTCACATATATCTGATTAACATTCTCTCTTCAGGACTCTAATTATTACATTGCGACGAAAGATAGTAGTTGATGGGGGAGCTATGTATTCATATGAAAAAGAGATAGTAGATATAGTATATAAGAATGGATTAAGAATAGTTTTAAATAGAGTTTTATATATATTAGAACTAGAAGTCAATTTACTTTCTACTAAAAGAATCTGCGAGGCAGAATTCAAAGGGAGATTTAGTCTTAAAAAGATATATTTTATATTAAAAGACAATAAGAATAATAAGATTATTGAAATCAAAATAAAAAATGGAATATATATTATTTCGCATATAAAATCAGGATATAAAGACTTTATATTATCTGCTGAGATCTTAGATAATATAAAGGATATCTCTAAAGAACTAATAATATTAGAAAAGAAAAGATACCTAATCTAGCATTAATGTTTTAATTATCTCAGTCCTAACAAAATCAGAAATCTATACAAAGTAACTACACTTCAGAAGCCCATTAAGATCCCCTTATTCTTTAATATATATAATATTTGTTTCCTTATAAAGATGATCAATAGAATTCCGAATAAATTGAGTACTCAAAAGTTCAAGAGATTAGAATTAATTTATTTTGATATTGCTAGTCCCTTCCCAAGATCTATTCGAGGATATAGATACTTTATTCTTATTATCGATAGTACAACAAGAGTAAACTGGATCATCCCTTTGAGATATAAAAGTGATGCGATTCTTTTATTGAAAGAATGGAAACGAGGAATCGAGCTCAGTATAGGAGTATCAGTAATCGCTATTAGAATAGATAATGCATCAGAACTATTACAATCAATTCGAGAATGGAAATCTGGAGTATGATCAGAGGTTACAGTGATAGCATTATCACATCAAAACAGCCTAGTCGAATGTAATATCCGTATAGCAGAGGCTGATATGAGAGCAATATTAAAGGAAGCCTGTCTATCACTAGAATTCTGGGATGAAGCTGTAGAACACAATACATATATCCAAAACCGTACTAATATTAGACCAAACTCAAATGAGATTGATTAAAGCTTATTGAAGGTATTTACTAATATTATACTAGATATTAATAAATATAAGATCTGAGGGAGTTGATACTACGCTTATATTAATCCTAAGACAATTCCAAATGAATAAAGATATAACAAATTATATAATATTATAAGACTCGGGATATTCTTAGAATACTCAAAGAATATAATTAAGTATGTGAAAGTATATTTATTTGAATTAAACTATATCTATCGATCTTTGCGAGTTATAATCGATGAGAATTATAAGGGCAGGGATATGAATTTGAAACTCAGGAATTGTATTACTAGAGCTCAAGGAATAAAGAATGTTAAATCAGATCGAAAATCTTGTAGCAGACCGAAGTTTCTATTAGAAGTATTATTCAATTAGATTAATTCATTAATCTCATTTAATTCAATAATCCCAGACTCTATCGAAATACAATTATTTAGAGAAACCAACAAAAAAAGTATTCCCTGTTTTAATAAAA
Source organism: Botrytis paeoniae (assembly GCA_004786145.1). NCBI lineage: Eukaryota > Fungi > Ascomycota > Leotiomycetes > Helotiales > Sclerotiniaceae > Botrytis > Botrytis paeoniae. Next base: position 6,010 of record PQXI01000465.1, on the reverse strand, counting down.
ACAAAAACAATAATATCTTTTCTATCCCTGATTTGCTACTTGATTTGTTAAAGCGGATAGGGGAAACACTAGATATACTAAAAGTAACATCCAATCTGCTAAAGCAAACAGAAGAAATATCAAGTATACCCAAAGAAGCTTCTGAAAATCCCACTATTAATATATTCCCGGCTTCTATCTCAATTTCATCTATTAAATATAACTTTACTCAAAATGAGCAAAATTACAAATTACGAGATCAGTTCTTAGAAATGAGGTATAATCTTTGTAAGAGGAAAAGGGATATAAATATGAATAATCAAGAGGAGCAGGGAATTCCTAAGATAATCTGATTATTTCTTGCTATGTCAAATAAGCTATTCAATGAACAAATCGAATAAGCTATAATAATAATTTTAAGCATTTTATAAAACAATAGAAGGATATAGAATACAATCACTTCTCATTTTACAACTATATTTGCAAACACCCCTGAAAATAACAATATAGTACTATTTGTAAATGAGATATTGGGAATCAAAATCCCTAAGACCTATAAGGAAGCTGTAACAGACAAGGAATACGGAAAGGAGTGGTAAGCAGTAGTTCAAAATGAAGTTAACTCTCTAGTCAAAAACAATACCTGAGAAGAATTCATTCTCCTATAAGGGAGCAATCTGATTTCAATCAAATGAGTTTTTATTGTGAAAACCAAGAATAATATAATAGAGAAATTCAAAGTATAATTAATGACTTGAGATTTTAGTTAAATTCTAGAGAAAGATTATAATAAAATATTTGCTCCTATAGTTCGATTAAATACTCTTCATCTTTTTCTAGTAATCACTATGTAAGAAGATTTGGAATGCTTATATTTCGATATTAAGAATACCTTTACTGAATTACACTTGAAAGAGGAAATCTATCTAGCCCTCCCTTAAGAAGTACAAGTAAAACAAGGGTATATTCTTCATGCACTCTGTAGTCTTTATAGTTTGAAGTAGGCTGGTAGAGATTAGAGTTTATTATTGAAAGAGCATCTACTAGGAACTGGATTCACATAAAGCCAAACCAATCCCTGTTTATATACTAATCACCAAATGAACCTAATATTATTAGTATATGTAAATGATATCGTTGTAGCTGTAGCACAAAAACAAGATATTGAATAGTTCTATTAAAAACTCTCTGCTCGCTTTAATACTAAGAATCTGGGGGAGATTAATAAGATCTTAGAAGTTCGTATTATCCGAAACAGAAAAGAAAGAACTCTAATAATAGATCAAAAAGAGTATTTAAATACTATGCTTATACAGTTTGGAATTCCCTATGGTTAATACACACTAAGAAAGATACCAATATCTAATTATAGCCAATTATAATCTATACGCTCAGATAACAAATTGACAGATATTCACGAGTATTAGCAAGCGATCGGCAGTACAATTTATTCTATGGTTTATACAAGATCAGATATCGCTTTCAGCCTTGGAAGATTAGTATAGGCTATATCTAATTCAGCAAAGTATTATAATATTATACTCAAGAACCTTATAAGATATTTGAGATCAACCATTAAATAGAAGCTATATTTCGGGCCTAGGGGAATTCAGCCGACTATATACAAAGATTACAACCTCCCACAAGATATCATTAAAGTCTATACAGATGTAGATTGAGCATCTAATAAAGCTTATCGAAAAAGCATTTCGAGAGGTGTAGTAATATTCTATAATAGACCAATCTCATAGGCAAGCAAGAAGCAAACATCTGTAGCGATATCAAGTATAAAAGCAGAGTACATTTCGACAGCTATATTTGCGAAGCAAGGCTAATAGCTAGCTCAACTACTAAAGGACTTGAAACGCTCGAAGTATATTAGTAATAAAGAGACAGTCCAGATGCTAGATAACAACCAAGGAGCATTAGCCCTAACTAAGAATCCTCACCTATACGAGCAATCGAAGCACATTGATATATACTACCACTTTATCAGGGATCTAACTGAGAAACAACTAGCTAATACTAGCTATATCAATACTAAAGATATAGCTACAGATGGACTAACAAAGCCATGCGCTAGAGTAATATTCGAAAGGTTCAAGGATATGCTAGGTCTTGTAATAGAATAAGGTTTAACTATAGAAGCTAGGAGAAAGTAATCTCTCTGGGGAAGTGTTGGAAATATACAATATATACTACATGCCATATTACATGTGATATAGCACATATATACATATATATATCTTCCACTTTGTAGTCTAGATCCTAAGTCTAATAAGTCAATCTACATAGTCAATAATACATACAACTACTGTCCTATCACTCTTATTTTAATAGTTTATTACATAGGACTTTATGATTAAACTATTACTTTCGAAAGACTTTATTACAGGTATCGAGTATAATGCGATACTTAATATAATAAACAAGCTAACGAAATTTATATATATAATATTATTCAAGAAAATATAGAATACTGAGTAATTAGTATATGTGTTTTTTAGAATTATAATAAGTATATACAGAGTATTAAATAAGATAATCTCGAATCGAGATAAGTTCTTTATCTCGAAATTCTGAACTACCTTATTAGCACTTATAGATATCAAAAGAAAGTTATTGATATCTTTTCACCTACAAACAGATGGTTAAACAGAAAGGACCAATCAGACAATGGAAACATTTCTTAGATGCTATATAAACTATTAATAAGACAATTAGATAGAGCTATTATCTATGACACAATTCGCATATAATACATCGGAAACGGAAACTACAAAGATAACACCATGTTACGACGGTCCGCTACGAGGGTCGTCACATAATCAGAATATACTTAGGTAACCCGATCATTAGGATCAGTACTAATCCAACTAAGCGGATCAGGGAAATCATTAATAATCCAATTGAACGGATCAAAGAAGTTATTAATAATCCAACTAATCCATAGGAAACGAAGGTCTATATAAGGGAATGGATTTTATTACAATGTAAAGCTTCATACTCAAGAACAATTATTAGTTTTATATTATAGTTATGAGAATTGTAATCAGTTCTAATCTTATTGAATTCCTACTTGAAATCTAGTCTAAACTACCTGGAAAGATCTCTAGATACTTCCATGTGACTCTAGAGGTAGCTCCTGTAACACTTTGAGTACTCTTTTTGCTTCAAGTATTGATTTAGTATTAATTGTTATTATGGCATTCAATAGTTCCCTTGGAGGACAACGTGTCCCAGAAATAGATACTGATGATATCGAAATGATCAATGCTTCTAAGGAGATTATTATCAATAAGACTTTTAAGATTGCTTTATTAGATAAGTACTAAGGAAGTCAACAGGAACTCGATATCTTTCTTTTATAACTTGAAATCTATTTTAGATTCAATTAGGACAAGTTCATTGAAAAAGAATCTAAGAGTATATGGGTTGTATTATATCTCAGAGGCGAAGTAGGCAAATGGATTCAGCTATATTTGTGGGACTATTTCGAGTATAACAAACAAGAATGTATATAATCTATTAAAACTATCTTTGATAGTTTTGAAGGATTCAAGATAGAGATTCATAGAATCTTTGGGAACTCTAATAAATTAGAGGTAACAAAAAAGAAGATCTTTAGTCTTAAATAGATGGGATCAGTATAGAAGTATACTATAGAGTTCCAAAGGTATATAGAAATAACTAAATGGGATAACATTATTATTAAGAGTTATTATTATAAAGAGCTCAAACTAGAAGTATGGTTGAAACTCGATAGAGAAGAGGAAAATAATAATTTGAACAAATTGATCAAAAGCTTTATCAATGCCGATGACCGTTTGTACAGATACAAACAAAGCCAGCGATCTTATAAACCTTAGATCAACCAGAAGCAAGGGCGTTATTATAAGAATGAAGGTAAACACAAATACAATCCACAAATATATAGAGACTCTATGGAATTAGACGCTATACATCAGACATCTCAAAGCAAGGATTCAGAAAAGAAATGTAAACGAAAAAATAACTTTTACTTTGAATGTGGAAAAGCAGGGTATCAAGCAGTAGAATGCTGAAGCAAGAAGATAGGGGATAAGAAGGGCGATTTTAAGAATAAGTTCAGTAAAGGCTAACTTAATACTACTGTTATACTACAATTGTATACTGTTAACAAAATAGAGCTAGCTATACCACCATCAGCTTATAAAAAAGAGTTAACAGGGGAACTCTAAGATGAGCTTAAGAAAAAAGAGGTCGAAGATTTCTTATAAATAAACAGAGATCCGCAGTTAGGAGAATCATAATCCATTCAAGGAATTAACTAATGGAATTGTTGTATCTGGAAATTCGGAGATACAGACGAAGGAACTATGAATAAGGATCTCAATGTAATAAACACTGAAAAGGGTAAATCTTATGAAGTTCGATATATTGATTAGCACTGAATTCTATGGTTTGGAATCACTATAAATATATCATTTGTAGAAAGAATCAGTGTCGATCATTTTTAGTAATCAGACCAAAGAGAGCTATAGAAAGTATTCTATTACTATACATCTAAAAGAAATGAGAATTAGACTCTGTTTCTTTATAGAAAAGTTGGAGAAGAATATTGTGTCCAAGCTCAGGCCATATTACTACTATCAATTGAGGGTACAATAATAAAAGTCATCCAAGGAATCTATTAGTATACCTTATGGAAAGACTTACTCGATGATAAAGCTAGATCTGGAATGAACACTATCTATCTAGAAGAAGAAAAATTATAATGGGTGACATTTGCTGATGAAAGCATCCAGGATAACAAGGATAAGCAGATTACATTATAACTAAATGCTATAGGACAAGTAGGACAGATATATTGTAAGATCAAAATAAATGGACAAATATAGCAAGCCATAATAGATTCAGAGGTTACAAAAAACTTTATTGTATTAGAGGCTGTAAAGTACTTAGGAGTTCTATTTCAATAGAAACAAAATCCCTATCAATTATAGTTAGTTGATGAATAATTAGTAGGATCTAATAGGAACGTTTTATAGGAGATATGACTAGTATGAATGAATATAACCTGATATTCAAAGGTTATATAGCTTGACGCTGTGTTATTGGGCCAATAACAGATTATCTTAGGAATACCATGATTAAAGATACATAACCTGAAAATAGATTGATTACAGGGAGTTGTGACATTTGATTAGTGTAAATATGATTAAGAAGATATGCTAAAGGCGTCCGCAAAACGTAATACACGTTAAAGAGAGTTGAATATAAACAACTTTGATGATGTAGAACACTTAGTCCAGGGTCCTCCATTAAGAGCGAAGGCTAGTATATCTCCTCTACAAATGCAGAAGCCAACGATACGGCACGAAATTGCAATTGAGGCAAAAAAGAAGCCTACAATATTAGAATAGTATAAAAAATATGAACAGGTCTTTAAAAAACTAGGGGTCCACAAGGCTTTATCGGAATACAAACTATGGGATTATAAGATAATATTGAAGGAAGGCAAAATGCTTATATATACCCCAATTTATTCAATATTAGCTAATGAGCTAAGAATGCTCAAAGAATATATTGACAACAATTTGGCTAAAGAATAGATTAGGGAATCCATGTCCCCAGTGGCAAGTTCAACTATATGAGTACCCAAGAAGGATGATATTAAGAAACTAATTGTAAACTATAGAAAGCTCAATACGCTTACCAAGAAGGATTGATATCCACTTCCATTAGCTACGGAATTAAGAGATCAATTAAGCGGAACAACTATATTCATTAAAATGGATCTATGAAACGGGTATCATTTAATTAGAATAAAGGAAGGCAAGAAATGGAAAATCGCTTTTAAGATAAGATATAAGCTATATCTTGGAGCAAGAGGTTATATATATGTGTAATAAATATATTGATAATATGCGCAAGTAGTGACTCAGATCTTGAATTGACTTTCGGATACTGATTTCAAATTGATTTCCTATTTACAATGATAGAGGACCGGTATATATAGGCCTCTTAGGACTATCTAGAACCTTCCGTT
>PQXI01000464.1:0-16586 GCA_004786145.1 Botrytis paeoniae | reverse complement strand
TTATTTCTATACTATAACTATAATGATATTATTTATATATATTAATAATATTAAGTTCATTTGGTGATTAGTATATAAACAGGGATTGGCCTGGCTTTATGTGAATCCGGTTCCTAGTAGATGCTTTTTCAATAATAAACTCCAATCTCTATCAGCCTACTTCAAGCTATAAAGACTACAGAGTATATAAAGAATATACCCTTGTTTTATTTATACTTCTTAAGGGGGAACTAGATAGATTTCCTTTTTCAAGTGCGATTCAGTGAAAGCATTCTTGATATCAAAATATGAGTATTCCAAATCTTCTTACACAGTAATTGCTAGAAAAAGACAAAGAGTATTCAATCGAACTATAGGAGCAAATGTTTCATTATAATCTTTCCCTAGGATTTGACTAAAACCTTAAGTTATTAATTGTATTTTGAATCTCTCTATTATATCATTCTTAGTTTTTATAATAAAGACTCATTTGATTGAGATCAGATTACTCTCTTACAGGAGAATGAATTCTTTTCAGATATTATTTTTGACTAGAGAGTCAACTTCCTTTTGAATTACTACTTGCTATTCCTTTTCATGTTTCTTGTTTATTACAGTTTCCTTATAGATCTTAAGGATTTTGATTCCCAATATCTCATTTGCAGGTAGTGCTATATTGTTATTTTCAGGGGTGTTTGCAAGTATAGTTGTGAGATGAGAAGTGATTGTATTCTGTATCCTTTTATTGTTTTGTAGAGTGCTTAGGATTATTATTATAACTTATTTAATTTGTTTATTGAATAGCTCGTTTGATATAGCAAGAAATAATCAGATTATCTTGGGAATTCCCTGCTCCTTTTGATTGTTCATATTTGTATCCCTTTTCCTTTTACAAAGGTTGTACCTCGTTTCTAAAGACTAATCTTATAATTTATAACTTTGCTCATTTTGGGCAAAGTTATATTTAATAAATGAAATTGAAATAAAAGCCAGGAATATATTAATAATGGGATTTTCAGAAGCTTCTTTAGGTATACTTGATATTTCTTTTGTTTGCTTTGATAGATCAGATATCACTTTTGATATATCTAATATTTCCCCTATCTATTCTAGCAAATCAAATAGTAAATTAGGGACAGAAAAGATGTTATTGTTTTTGTCTTCATCAAAACGGGGAATGCTTTCTTTATTAATTTCCCTAGGTAATTGTATTTCAATAGAGTCTGGAATTATTGAATTAAATGAGATTGATGGATTGATTTGATTAAATAATACTTCTAATAGGAACTTCGGTCTGCTATAAGATTTTCGGTCTGATTTGATATTCTTTATTCCTTGAGCTCTAGTAATACAATTCCTGAGTTTCAAATCCATATCCCCACCCTTATAGTTCTCATCGATTATAACTCGCGAAGATTAATAGGTATAGTCTAATTCAGATGAGTATACTTTTATATATTTAATTATATTCTTTGAGTATTCTAAGAATATTCTAAGTCTTATAGTATTATATAATTTGTTATATCTCTATTCATTTGGGATTATCTTAGGATTGATATAAATATAGTATCAACTCCCCCAGATCTTATATTTATTGATATCTAATATAGTACCAGTAAATGCCTTTAATAGACTTCAGTCAATCTCATTTGAGTTTAGTCTAATATTAGTATAGTTTTGGATATATATATTGTGTTCTATAGCTTCATCCCAGAATTCTAGTAGTAGACAGACTTTCTTTAATATTACTCTTATATCAGCCTCTGCTATACAGATATTGTATTCAGCTAAGCCGTTTTGATGTAATGATATTGTTACTATAATCTCTGATTGTACTCCAGATTTCCATTCTCAAATTGATTATAATAGTTCTAGTACATTATCTATTCTAGCAGCAATCACTGATACTCCTATATTGAGCTTGGTTCCTTGTTTCCATTCTTTTAATAAAAAAATCATATCATTTTTATATCTCAAAGGGATAATCCAGTTTACTCTTATTATACTATTGATAATGAGAATGAAATATCTGTGTTCTCGAATGAATCTTGGGAAGAGACTAGTGATATCAAAATGGATCAATTCTAATCTCTTGGACTTTCGAGTGCTCAATTCATTCGGAATTCTATTGATTATTTTTGTAAGGGAACAAATATCACATATATCAAGGAATAAGAGAATCTTAATGGGCTTCTAAAGTATAATTATTTTATATAGGTTTCTGATTTTGTTAAGATTAAGATAATTAAAACATTAATATCAAATTAGATATCTTTCCTTTTCTGATATTATTAATTCTTCAGAAACACTCTTTATACTATCTAAGATCTCAGCAGATAATATAGAGTCTTTATATTTTGATTTTACATACGAAATGATATATATTCCATCTTTCATTTTGACTTCAATGATTTTATTATTCTTATTATCTTTTGATGTAAAATATATCTTTTTAAAACTAAATCTCCCTTCGAGTCCTGCCTCGCAGATTCTCTTAATAGAAAGTAAATTGACTTCTAATTCTAGTATATATAAAACTCTATTCAAAACTATTCTTAATTCATTCTTATATACTATATCTATCATCCCTTTTTCGTATAAGTACATAGCTCCCCTATCAACTACTATCTTTCATCACGGTGTAGTAGTTAGAATTCTAAAGAGAGAATATTAATCAGATATGTATAAAGTAGTACTAGAATCGATATATTATAAGAATAGAGATGTCTTACTAATAATCTCTTCAGTAAAATAATAATACTCGGAATTAGAGTTGTCGTTACTTTTATCATTAATGCTTTTTATTGAGCTTGATTCGACTATATAGGCTTTGTAATCGCGTTTCTCTTTCTTTTCGATTTAAGAAGGGGAAGTCGATTGTTATTACTTCTTTTTATGTCTTGTATTGTATGTTAAGAGACATCTTGTATATTTAAGTAAAGAGTATTTCTATATCAAGTATTCCGTTTTGTTACAGAGTTCGCAGGTGTCGGGTGTGTTTGGCTTCGAGTCTGTATCTGGGTTCCGATAGAGATTGTGATATGAATTGTCTCTATTTCTTTTAGTAATATATACTACCTCTATAGAATTCTTAATCTCAACTTTCTTAACTTATAGATGTTTGATCTTTTGATTGATTGTTAGAATATTATTAATGATATGTATTATATCGATAGTAGTTTTATATTCATTTGGGAGAGATATAGTTAGATTTTGAAAGAGTGTGTTAAGATTATAACTCTCTACAGGGAATGGTGGGAAGCTTAGGGTTAACTTTGAGGGCCTTTTTGAGGTTATTCACTCGTATATTCTCTATCTCTATATACCTTGAAGGGCTTTCAATTCTATGTAATGAAAACTCTTCCTGTGGGGAGAGTTTCTACTAGACCCGAATAGGATTAGCTCTCCCTGTATCTTGGCGCCACGTGAACCACTATCTTCAATACTCCCTCTTAGATTTAATATAATAAGGTTCTTATAGGATATTAAAATAACTTTGTCTAAATTGAACAAAGTTATATTAGTATTATAAATCTCTATAGTTACCTCTTTTCTTCCGTTATACCTAACATTTCTATAAACCTTTTGAATATATCTTTCGATAGTAGTTTTGTCAGCCCATTTACTACCATTGTATTTGTTGGGATGTAGCTGATATTGATTCTGTCTTTCTCTTTGAGATCGCAAATATAATAATATACTATATCAATATGTTTTGACCTATCAATAAGCTATAAGTTCTTAACTAATACTATTACTCCTTGATTATCCCCTTTTATATCGATTATTAATTCGTTTTCAGTAACGAGATATCTATATCCTATATCTCTAAGTATTTGTGTAAGCTATTGATCTTGTTTCATTGTAATGAACTAGATTATGTATTCTGATTCTATAGTTGATATTGATACTGAATTCTGTTTTCTATTTATTCAGAATATTAATCCTCCTTTTAGTAATACAACTACTCCTGATATACTTTTCCTGTCTATAATATTGCTTGTGTAGTTTGTATCAGAGTATAAAACAAGATTTCTGATTCCCCCTGGTTTAAAACACAGTTTATAACTGATTGTTATATATAAATATCTTATAATTCTCTATAATTAATTTATATGAAATTGTACTGGATTTTTCATATATTGATTAAGCTTATTAAAACTAAAAGCTATATCCGGTCTTGAGTATATCATTGTATACATTAGCTCTCCGATTATACGACTGTACTTATTAGGATTAGTTCGTTTATTATTGTCTTTCGCAGGGCGAAGGGCATCATAGCCTTCAATTGGAGTAGAAATTGGTTTAGACAACTCTTTTGTAAAACTATATCTATTTAGAACTTTCTCGAGATATTACTTTTAGTCTATATAAAGTGATCAATTCTTTCTATCTCTAGTTATTCTTATGCCAAAAAGCTTTGAGTTTTTTATCCCCCTCAGGTTCTTAGTGTTGAATACAGAGGTAAGTTGATTGCTAAACCAAATGATTTCATTCAGGTTTTGTACTATAATAGGAAGATTATTTATATAGAATAAAATCACGATACCCTATTTGAAATGAATGAATAAATATGAATTAATAAGATTCTGAGAAAACCTCTATTATAATATATACTTTTTAATTAGTTCGTTTCAATCCCGGGCTACCTACTTCAGGTCATATAGACTACGTAAAACCTCAAGAACATGACTGGGTTTCACTCAAACCCCTTTTAGTGTGAAAAGGAATATTTTCTCTTTCAGTTTTGCTTTCGTAAATACATTCTTGATATCGAAATAATATGCCTTTAGGTTCTATAATACTATTATTAATAGAAATAATTTTATTATTATTGATTGAACTATAGAAGCAAATATATTAAAATAATTGATACTATATTTTTGTATGAAACCTTTAGTAATCAATCAAGCCTTAAATCAATCCAACGAGTCATCGAGATTCAGTTTGATAGTGAATACTCATTTCGTATTGACTAGATTAATAATACTATTATCGAACATCTGTTTTCATATATTGTTTTTCTCCAATTCACTAATTTCTTAATCAATTGCCTTTTGCTATTATTCTCTATAAATAGAATCGTGAATTGCTTTTTTATAAATCTTTAGGATTGGGATATCTTTAGCTATAATATTTGTAATAATTATTTTAGAGATAAAGACATATTCGCTTATATATTTCTTAGAGAAGTTCTTTTCAGACTTCAATTCAGCAATAATAGCTAGGAGTACATACAATCTTTTTGCTTCTCGAAAGTCTACTATATCCTTACGCTCTTGAGTTTTTTTCTGTATTATTGATTCTACCGGGGAATCAATATCCATTTTATTTTGTCTAGTTTCTGATTTCGTTATAGAGGGAATAACTACTTATAATAATAAGAATAATTGAGTTTCTTTATAATTAGGGATCTTAATACTTTATTCCTTTTTTGCTATCTGAGTGTTGATATCAGTTTTATATATAGCTCCAGGAGTATTGATATTCTCATTGCTAAGAATCTTATAGTTGATCTCAATCCCACTTTCTGTATTTGTTTCAGCTGTTGCTTTTTTTCTAGATTGTCTAATAGGGCGTCGATCTGATAATACATTCTCTGTTTCTTAATCTTCTATAAAATCCTTATTTGATATTATATTTCGTAATCTTAAGTCAATCTTTCTTTTTAATAAACCTTCGAAAAATATATAGTTATTAGTTTTAATAACTATATATCTATCTAATATATATATCCACAACTATTTTATTATATACTTATTATATTCTATAAATACTCCGATTCAAGTTTGATCAATTAATTTATCTCGTTATATTCTGTTTGAGTATAAAGATGAATCAATATAAGAATAGTATTTGAATCCCTATGTCTTGATATAATCAATTGATAATATATTTCCTATTTATACTTTATAAAATGATATTCGCTTTTTCTTTACTAGTATATTAATATTATATTATTAGTTATCTAAAATCTTATTACATTTTTACTTAACTTTGAAATTATCAACCCAGGGTTCAGTATAGATTCTATTTCGAGTATACATATCTGATTTTATTGTATAATCCCAAAATTCTATAAGCATTATAGAGTTCTTTAATATTATGTATATATTTGTTTGAATTATCTGAATTGCTTATTCTATAGTTCCGTTTTGATTCGATGTATATGTACAAGTCGATTGCCTCTGTGCTTCTAATTTGTCTTACTACTCCTGTAATATCTTTTCGATCTCTGATATATTATCAATTCTTATGGCTCCTATTAGGAAACCACTTTCCCTTTCCACTATAACTCTCCATTTCTCAAACTCAGATATAATATTACTTTTCTTTTCCAAATAGATCACCCAGATCTTCCATGTCCAGCTATTAATGATTTCTACGAAATATCGTTTTTTTTGAAGGGACACTAGGAATGGATCTATGATATTAAGAGAGATAAGAGCTAATGATCTCTTCTTATACTCTGATAAGATATTGCTATAATACTTCTTCATCTTAGTAATTATATAAACTTTATATGATTCTAGGTCTATTAGCAATTTGATATCCTTTTTGAATATTATTATTAGATGTAGTTTACTTAGAACTCCGTATCCCATATATCTAAACCTTTGATGCCACAGTTAATAGCGTTTCAATCGATTTCTCCTCTGAACTTCCATTTGATTTGTCTTGATTTCGTTATATATAATATCTTCAACTTTTGCGGGAACTTTTTCTTTAATAGCTAGGAAGGCAATTTCTGGGTTATCATTTGAAAGATTATTAGGGATTATATAAATACTATGAAAATTGTTTGTAGATAGTATAATTTTTTCTTCTTTATGAAAATACATTCTTTTATTATTAAATGTTCCTTTTATATTAAAGTATTTATAAAAGAATCTCACAGATAATAGACTTGCGTTTAATCTTGGTACATAGAGAGCTTTCAATTTATATTTTGTTTTGTTTCATTTGATAACTATTATCCTGTATTCCTTTGTAATTAGTTCTCCCCCTTCAATTTTTATCTTGTGAGGTTTTGAGAGCTGTTTTATACTAGATAGAAGATAGAATTGATTAGTTATATATAATGAGTAGTTAGTATTCGCAATCCATTCTCTAGTGTAATTATAGAATAAAACATATACAAATTCACTCGGGTAGTTATATGATTTATCTTCATTGAAAACATTTGTGACAATAAAACCTTAATCTCTTATAGATCTGAATAAAATCAGGTTTGATAAATGCTTGCGATTGTACCAGTTCGAGGATGTATTGTTCTTTAGTATTGATTGGAATAATTACTTGATTAAATTATTTTTGATATATACTTGAATAGTTGTTTTGTATGAACATTCTCGAGCAATATGATTAGCTTTGTTATAAAGAAAACAATCTTTAGATTTACTGAAGTTATAAGAATATTGGTTTTAATTATGACTTCAATGGCGAAAGCGATCATTATACTATCTATTATCTTGAGTAACAATTATAGCTATACTCATATCTCCATCTGTATCTATTATTTTGTTGGCGGCTTTTTTTAATGCTACAGATTTATCTATAGCTCGAATCTTATCGAACTTCTCCTCAAAATCGAGATTTTGAGTATTAATAGCTTCAATGGTTATATTAAAGCGATCTAGAAGTTCTTGAATAAAGAAGCCGAGAGTTGTATCTTTTATTAAAAGATTCTTTTACTTAGATTCGGTTTCGATAATCTCTTTTTGTATTATACGGATCTTTATCCATCCTTTTTTAGTAATAATATTATCCTTAAGCTTCTATATTATAAGCTGAGTAAACTTGTTTTACAATTCTCCTATTATTATTCGCTAATACTTTTGAACAAGTTTTACTCATTTGCTATTAAATTCAGGGATATCTTTAATAAGTTTGTTATCAATCTTATTAATATATTGAATTACAAAAAGCTCTATATCAGCCTGACTCTTTTTCATTTATAGGATTATATTATCAAGTTGATCCATATCTCTATAGTACACTTTGTATACGTTTATATCATGATCAATTATATATTCCTAATCCTTTTGTATAATATATAACCTTACTATCTTAAACTATTATCGAAAGTTCTTTTAATCAAGAGTTAGGATCTTAAGCAGCTTGACTGTATTATTCATTATTATTTTGAAAGACTGGAATAACTTTGCCCTATTTAAGCAAAGTTGTTTGCGACAGGAATTTCTTTGTCAGTTTAGCAAAAACAGGTTTGTTTTAAGCTTTCACTATATATTTAATATGTTATAAGGAGCCTCTACTACAACTCTTTTCTGTTTGACCTCTGCCGTCTCGTTAGCGCTATGTAGATCTCTGTCTCCTCGCTTTTGTATAGACCTCTGCCTTTCTGTTATATATAGGCCTCTGCCTTTGTATTATTAACCTTTTTGACCAACAAATCTAACCCAAAGCAAACCCGGGCTCATAACCTATTAAGATTATAACTCTCTACAGGGAATGATAAGAAGCTTAGAGTTGACTTTGAGGGCCTTTTTGAGGTTATTCACTTATATATTCTCTATCTCTATATACCTTAAAGGGCTTCTAATTCTATATAGTGAAAACTCTTCCTGTAGGGAGAGTTTCCACTAGACCCGAATAGGATTAGCTCTCCCTGTATCTTAGCGCCACGTGAACCACTATCTTTAATAGAGTGATTTATTAGTATATATAGTACTAGTAGAGGAGTCCGTAGATGTAAATCTTTAATGAAGCTCCTTGTTATAACGGATTAGTAACAGGCTGTAGAATCACCAACTTATAGGCTATAATGATATTATAGGCCTCAGTGATTCAGCTGTAGTATACCGAGGGACACTAGACACCCAAGGAAAGCCTCAGGCATGTATATAGCATTAGTCATAGGATACCCTAGAAACCTAGAACATAGTTCCCAGGACAGTAGATTCTAGGAAAGACAGAATACAATAAGCAAGAAGGCTTTACTAGGATTAATAAGATCCCAGGGGATTAGCCCTAGAACAAAAGAATAAGCTAGGATACCAAGAGTTATAGGATTAGTATCCTGTAATGAACAGCTCAGGAACGATAGCGCTCCAGGAACGACAGTGCTCCAGGAGCGACCAGCTGTTCTAGCTGTTCAAGTAAGACAAAGATCTATATAAGAGAATAGGTTTCATTATAATGTAGAGCTTTATGCTTAAGAATAATTATTAATTTTATTACTATAGTTACAAGAATTACAATTAATTATAACCTTATTGAATTCCTATTTGAAGTTTAGTTTAAACTATTTCGAAAGAACTCTAGATACTTTTATATAACCTTAGAGGCAGTTCCTATAACACTTTGAACACTTTTTTTGCTTCAAGTATCAATTCAATAACCCATTACTGAAATATGGCAATCAGAAATATCCCTATAGGATAATCTGTATTGACAGTAGATACCAATGATATCGAGATGGCTAATATTCCACAGGAGATCATTATCAATGAAACCCTTAAAATCGCTTTATCAAATAAGTATCAAGGTAATCAATAGGAACTTGATATTTTCCTTTTGTAATTAGAAATCTATTTTCGATTCAATAAGGATAAGTTTATAGCTATAGAATCCAAGAGTGTATAGACTGTATTCTATCTCAGAGGAGAAGCAAACAAATGGATTCAACCATATTTGTGAGACTATTTCGAGTATAATAAACAGGATCGCATACAACCCACTCAAACAATCTTTAACAGTTTTGAAGGATTTAAGACAGAAATTCGTAGAATCTTTGGGAATTCTAATAAGCTAAAGGTAATGGAAGATAAGATCTTCAATTTTAAGCAGATAGGATTAGTATTGAAATATACTACGGAATTCCGAAGATATATAGGAACAATCAAGTAGAATGAAGTTGTTATTATAAGTTACTATTATAAAGGACTCAAACTAGAAGTCAGACTGGAATTAGAAAGATCTATTGAAAGCGTAGACTTAAACGATCTAATTCAGGACTTTATCGAATCAAATGATCATCTTTACTAATATCAACAAAATCAAAGATTATATAAACCTTAGGGAAATCAAAAGTAAGAGTATTATTACAAGAATAAGAGAAGACTATATTACAATCCACAGAAATACGGAGACCCTATGAAACTCGATGCTATGTATTACAAAAGCGGGAATGATGATTCAGAGAAGAAATGAAGATAAGAAAATAACTTATGCTTTGAATGTGGAAAAGCAGGGTATCGAACAGCAGAATGTCGAAGCAAGAAAACAGGGGGTAAGAAGGGTAACTTTAAGAATAAGTTTGGCAAAAGCTAACTTAATACCACCTTCATATCACAATTGTGTGCTATTAGCATAACAGAGCTAGTCACGCCATCATCAGTTTACGAAAAAGAGTTCGAAGAAGAAAAAGAAATCGAATGCCTCTCATGGGTAAACAAAAACCCATAGTTAGAAGAATCATGGACTATTCAATAAATCGATCAATAGAACTATTATATCTAGATATTTGAAGATATCGATAAAGGAACTATCAACTATAACCTTAATATAATAAACGCCGAAGAGAATAAGACTTACGAGATCCGATACATCAATCAACATCGAATTCTATAGTTCGGAATTATTACAAATATATTCTTCTTAAAGAGAATTAGTAATAAACATTTAGAATAACCAGGCCAAAAGGAGCTATGGGAAGTCTTCTATTACCATACATCGGAGAACAATAAGAATCAGACTTTGTTCCTTTATAGAAAGGTTGGAGAAGAGTACTGTGTCCAGGCCCAGGCTATACTATCACCATTAGTGGTAGGAACAGTAATAAGAATAATCCGAGGGACGTGTCGATACACCCTATGGAAGGATTTACTTGATGATAAGACCAAATCAGGAATCAACGCTATCTATCTAGAAGAAAAAGAGCTTTGACAGGTAACACTAGAGGATAAGATTATTCAGAATAACGAAAATAAGTAAATTATACTATAACTGAATGCTACAGGACAAGCAGAACAAATATACTGCAAAATCAAAATAAACGGATAAATACAGTAAGCCATAATAGATTCAGAGGTTATAGGAAATTTTATTGCACTAGAAACTACAAAGTACTTAGGAGTCCTATTTTAGAAAAAACAAAATCTCTACCAATTACAACTAATTGATGAACAACTAACAGGATCTAACAGGAACATTTCACAAAAAACACAACCAATACAAATGAATATAACCCAATATTCGGAGATTATATAACTTAACATTATACTATTAAGCCAACAACAGATCATCTTAGGAATACCATGATTGAAGATACATAATCCTAGAATAAATTAATCACAAGGAATAGTGATATTTGATTAATATAAAAACAATTATAACGATATGTTCAAGGTGTTCGCAAAATGTAATATGTGTTAAGGAAAATTGAACACAAATAACACTGGTGATATAGAATACTCAGTCCAGAGTTCTTCATTAAGAGTAAAGGCTAATACACTTTTTCTATAAATATAGAAGTCAATAATATAGCAAGAAATCGCAATTAAGACAAAAGAGTCTATGATATCAGAATAGTATAAAAAATACAAACATATGTTCAAAAAACCAGGGATCCATGAGGCTTTGCCAGAATACAAGCTATGGGATCATAAGATAATATTGAAGAAAGGCAAAATGCCTGTACACACCCCAATTTATTTAATGTCAGTTGATGAGCTGAAGACGCTTAGGGAATATATTAATGATAATTTGGCCAAGGGATGGATTAGGGAATCCATGTCTCAAATGGCAAGTCCAACTATATGGGTACCCAAGAAGGATAATACTAAAAGACTAGTTATAGACTACAGAAAGCTCAATACACTTACTAAAAAGGATCAATATTCACTTCCATTAGCTACGGAATTAAGAAATCGATTGAGCGGAGCTACAATATTCACTAAGATGGACCTGCGCAACGGGTACTATTTGATTAGAATAAAGAAAGGCAAGAAATGGAAAACTGCTTTTAAAACAAGATACGGGCTATACAAATACCAAGTTATACCGTTCAGGCTAATTAATGTACCAGCTATTTTCATGAGATTTATGAATAATGTATTATTACTATACTTAGACACTTGTTGTATATACTACTTAGACGATATCCTAGTATATTCAAACAATGAGAGTTAACATATTAAGGATGTTAGTAATATCTTCGAAAGCTTAGTTAAAACAGATTTGCTATACAAATCAAGTAAATGCGAATTCCACATCAAGGAAACAGAATTCTTAGAGTTTATTGTATCAAGTCAAGAGCTCAAGATAAATAAAGATAAGGTTAAGACAATATTTGAATAAAAGTAGTTAAATACAATTAAGGAGTTATAGTTCTTTTTAGAATTTGTTAACTTTTATTAAAGATTTATTAGAGATTATTTAGGGATTATAATATCCTTAACCAATTTAATCAAAAAAGATCAAGGAAGTTTTGAATGAACTATTAAAGCATAGGAATTATTCGATACACTCAAACAAGTAGTGGCAAAGGAGCCAATATTATTGATATTCGATCCGGAGAAGCAAATTATAGTGGAGACAGACTCTTCAGATTTTGCTATAGAGGCAGTTTTGAGCCAACTAGGTCAAAATGAGAAATAGTAATCAATCGCATTCTACTTTTGAAAACTATTATCAGCCGAATTGAACTACAAAATATATAACAAAGAATTACTAACGATAGTCAATATATTTAGAGAATGATAAGTTTACTTGAAAAAATCAAAATATATAGTATAGGTATATATAAATTACAAAAACTTAGTTTACTTTATTATAACAAAGCAATTAAATAAACGATAGATTAAATAATTGGAGATTATAACTAATTACAATTTCAAGATTTCATATATTAAAGGATCAGAAAATGCTAAAGCCAATGCTTTTAGCCGAAAACCAGAATATCAAAAAAATAAGTTATATGAATTATATATAATATTCAAAAAAGAAGGCGAATTACTAATTTACAATATATTATAGCTTGCAGCTATTTATATATTGGAAGATAACTATTTCAAAAACTAAATCTAATTATATTATGATAAGAATGCTACAGCTATACGTATACACAAGACAATAGAACCAGGATTCACAATAGAAAACGAAACTATATACTTTCATGAGAAAGTATATATTCCGAGTCAAATAACTAAGGAATTTGTAACAGAACAATATGGGTTGTTGGCATATGAACATCAAAGAATTGTAAGAACATTTGTAAGAATACAGGAAATTAATTACTTCCCACAAATGAGAATAATAGTTGAAGAAGTTGTTAGAAATTGTAATATCTATATACAAAACAAATCATCACAATATACTCCGTATAAACAGCTCCAGACCCCAGATATATCTTCTCAATTATGAAAATCCATTACATAGAACTTTGTAATTAAACTATTATTTTTAAAAGATTCTACTACAAATATTAAATATAATGTGATATTCAATATAATAAACAAACTAATGAAGTTTACATATATAATACTATTCAAGGAAACATGGGATATTGAGTAGTTAGTATATATATTTCTTAGAATCATAATAGGCATACACAGAGTACCAAATAAGATAATCTCGGACTAAAACAAGCTCTTTACCTCGAAATTCTAAACTATCTTATTAGTACTTATAAATGTTAAAAGAAAACTATCAACAATCTTCCATCTACAGACAGATGGTCAAACAGAGAGGACCAATCAGATAATAAAAGTATATCTTAAATGCTATATAAATTATCAACAAGACAATTGGGTAGAACTATTACCTATAGTACAATTCGCATATAATATATTGGAAACAGAAACCACAAAAATCATCTCAGTACAAGCTAATTTTGGGTTTAATCTATAAGTATATAAAATCCCGATATTATAAAAAATTAATACTAAATCAGTGATAGTATAAATCGAACAACTAAAAGATCTCCAAAAGTAATTAGCTCTTGATCTAAGATTTATATCTTTTAGAATAATAATATACTATAATACAAAATGTAGTATAGAATCTATACTTAAAGAAGGGAATAAAGTTTATTTGCTATAACGAAATATTAAAACCAAGAAACTAAACAATAAACTCGATTATAGGAAACTAAAATCATTTAAGATTAATAAGATAATAGGAATAGTTAATTATTGATTGAAATTATTAGATATAATGAATATCCACCTAATATTTTATATATTCTTGCTTGAACTAGTATTACCAGGAGCATCAAATGCATTATTTACAGAAATTGAATTAGTCAATCCAAACGCTATATACAATGTCGAAACAATATTAAACTGTAAATACATCAGAAACAAGATCAAGTATTTGATTAAATAATTAGACTATCTACATTTAGAAAATATATGGGAATTCAAGGAAGACCTCAACTGCTCTGAAAAGCTACAAGCATTCCACCTGAAGTACTCACATTTGTTAATAAAGCCTCAAGATCCGCTTCAAATAATTTAGACAAAGAAGGATTAAAGAAGTCAAAGGAAAAGGAATCAATAGGAATAGATGTAATATCAACATTTACTATTTCTTTCTTAACACACTCCTTTTCAATCTTTTCCTTTTCTAATTTCTCCTTTTCCTCCACCTCCATTAGCTCATCGAGAGTTTATAAACCATAACGAAGTATCTTAGACTTATATTTCAATAAGAAATATTTCTACTTTCGCAACTATAGGATTTTAGTTATAGTCTTTTCCTCTTCTTGATTCAATCTTTTCTTCTATCAAAACAAACTTTCCCAATTACTTTTAGACGGATCTTGGATATCGCATTTTTTGCTACTACGAATGCATTCACTGCATCGCGAAGAATCAGAGGGCGAAATAATATATTTCCAATCAATGCGCTCGCACAATGAGCATGAGAGCATTTCGAAACCTTTCTATTCAATAAGACAAGCAAAACGGATTTGTTCTTTTCTTTTATCAGTATTCAGAGGAGGCATAATAAAGAAAGGAAACACTATAATCATTAAAGTATACAAAAGGGAAAATGTATTAATATAAACGCTTGGGATAAGTATTAGACTAAGAAGAGAATAGTATTACAACGGATTAATAACAGGCTGTAGAATCACCAACTTATAAGCTATAATAGTATTATAGGCCTTAGTGATTCAGTTACAATATACCGGGGGACACTAGGTACCCAAGGAAAGTCTCAGGTATATATATAGCATTAGTTATAGAATACCCTAGAAACCTAGAATATAGTTCTTAGAATAATAAATCCTAGAAAAGACAAAACATAGTAAACAAAAAGGCTTCACTAGAATTAATAAGATCCCAGAGGATTAGTTTCAGAACAAAAGAATAAGCTAGAACATTAAGAGTCACGGGATTAGTGTTCTATAATGAACAGTTCAAAAACAATAGTACTCCAGGAACGATAGTGCTTTAAGAACAACCAGCTGTCCCAATTGTTCAAATAAAACAAAGATTTATATAAAGGAATGAGTTTCATTACAATATAGAGCTTTGTGTTTAAAAACAATTATTAATTTCATTACTATAATTACAAGAATTACAACCAGTTACAACCTTATTGAATTCCTATTTAAAGTCTAGTCTAAACCACCTCGAGAGAACTCTAGACACTTCCACGTGACCCTAGAGGCAGCTCCCGTAACACTCCTTGAGTTTATCCCAGGTATTAATGATTGTTATATCGAGTATATCTTCTGACTGGAAAACAAAGTTTTTGATTTTGAGAAGATATTCGTTCATGGCGATATCATCGATCTGAGTGTACTTAATTACAAGATAATCCCAAAGTCCTTTTGCTGTATTATATTCGTTGATTAAAGCTTTATTATTATTAGAGAGTGAGTGGTAGATATAAAATAATACATTTGCTTTATTCTTAAGGAATATAGTTTTCTTTTTGATATTGAATTGAATGAATATAGTTTTGTTATCTTCAAATAGATTTAATTTCTCAAAACTTTCTATCAAGATATTATTAATACTAGTTGCAACTTATATATATCCATATAATATCTTCTCGTAGATATAGAATATAGCTTTCCCTTAAAGTTGAATTCTTATCTGATGGGTTCATCGCTTATGGTTTTCTTGAGTGAAGAAAGGAATATATTTGGAATAATTTTTATACTCAATATTATTATTCATTGTGATATCGGATAGATGAAAATATTGTTAGTACGGGGTATTTTTGCGTATGTTATAATTTTACCAATTTGAGGCAAAGTTGTATAGTAGTTTAAGATGTATATATATATAGTATTTCTTTAAAAGAAAAGTACAATATATATAATAATTATATTGTAACTATTACTCAGCAATTCTCTTGCTGTGCTAGATGAAATCTTGATTGACTTAGTTCTTATGAAGAACTTGTTTATCATCAATCTCTACTTAGACTATATAGACTTTATTAAATAATCTTTAGTCGTAGTCTTATTGCGGAACACCGGGCTTTATAACCTATTAAAATAAGAATAATAGAATAGTGGTTGTATATATTATTGACTATGTAGATTGACTTATAAGACCTAGAATCTAGACTACAAAGTGGAAGATATATATATGTATACACGTGCCATATCACATGTGATATAG
>PQXI01000463.1:0-16613 GCA_004786145.1 Botrytis paeoniae | reverse complement strand
GACCTTTCCCTCTTCCTTCTTCCCCTACCCCTAATCCTATTAAAGTATCCCGATATCCAATCCTTTTTCAAACTTGGAATTCAATTTGCTATCCCTTCCTTCTATAAGAGGCAAGAGTTATCCCCTCCCGAGTTGCCTCCAGTATAGCAAAAGGTCCTTTTGCTAGTAAGATGAAAGTAGAAGGTACTACTCTTCTTTTAACTCTATCTCTTACTAGCTCTTTGTATACCTTCATAAGCTTGATATCCTCCAGCCCTTATTAGATGTATATAATCGAAACTGTTGAAAATAGTGGGGCAAAACTAGACCCGAATCTTAAGCTCTATTGCCCACATATAAATCAATTCGGAAAATTCGAAAATTCGAAAATCGAAGGAAAAACGTTGTATCGTATCGATGCCTAGAGTATAGAATTAATTAATTAGAAGGCGATGGTATTCTCTGTATCGTAAAATCGTATTCGAGTGGCTGAAAGCCAAAGAGAGAGAAAGGGTTGTAATTCGAAGAGAGCGGCGATGAGCTTTATATTGAAAAGACTCTTCCAAAATAGAGAAGAGATTAACTTTTTGTATTGTATTTATAGAGGTAGTAATAAAAGATAGATGTTAAATCTAACTGGGGCTTTCATAACCTTTGTATTCGTGTTGCTTTGTTAGTATTCATCTTTTTTGTTACGGGAGCTGCCTCTAGGGTCACATGGAAGTGTCTAGAGATCTCTCGAGGTGGTTTAGACTAGACTTCAAATAGGAATTCAATAAGATTGTAACTAGTTATAATTCTTATAACTATAGTAATAAAATTAATGATTATTCTTGAGTATAAAGCTCTATATTATAATAAAACCTATTCCCTTATATAAATCTTTGTCTTACTTGGACAACTAGAATAGCCGGTTGCTTCTAGAGCACTATCATTTCTGAGCTGTTCATCACAGAATACTAATCCTATAACTCTTAGTATCCTAACTTATTCTTTTATCCTGAGACTAATCCCCTAGGATATTACTAATCCTAGTGAAGCCTTCTTGCTTATTGTGTTCTGTTTTTCCTAGGATCTACTATCCTGAGAACTATATTCTAGATTCCTAGAGTATTTTATGATTAATACTATATACATGTCTAAGGCTTTCCTTGGGTGCCTAGTATCCCCCGATATACTACAGCTGAATCACTGAGGCCTATAATACTATTATAGCCTATAAGTCAGTAATTCTATAGCCTATTACTAATCTATTGTAATACTATCCCCTTCTTAGTCTAACACTTGTCCCAAGCATTTATATTAGTATATTTTCCCTTTTGTATACTTTAATAATTATAGTGTTTCCCTTCTTCATTATGTCTTCTTTGAATACTAACAAAAAAAAAGAACAAATCCGTTTTACTTGTTTTATTGAACAGAAAGGTTTTGAAATGCCCTTATGCTTATTATGCGAATACACTGGTTACAAATATATTATTTCGCTCTCTGATTCTTTGCGGTATAGTGAATATATTTGTAATAGCAAAAAATGCGATATTCAAAATCCATCTAAAAGTGACTAGAAAAGTTTGTTCTAATAGAAGGAGAGATTGAATCAAAAAGAGGAAGAGATTATAACTAAAATCCTGTGGTTACGAAAATAGAAATGTTTTCTATTGAAATGTGAGTCTGAGATACTTTGTTATAATTTATGAACTCTTGATAAGCTAGTAGAAGTAAAAAAAAAAGGAAAGATTAGAAAAGGAAAAGATTGAAAGGGAATATATTGAGAGAGAAATAGTAAATATTGATATTATATCTGCTTCTATTGGTTTCTCTTTCTTCAACTTCTTCAATCCTTTTTTGCCTGAATAATTCAAAGCGGATCTTGAAGTTTTATTAATAGATATAAGTACTTCAAATGGAATACTCGTAGTTTCTCAGGGCAGCTAAGGTCTTCCTTGAATTCCCATATATTTTCTGAATATAGATAGTCTAATTATTTAATTAAATACTTGATCTTGTTTCTGATATATTTGTAGTCTAGTATTGTTTCGATATTATATATGGTATTTAGATTGATTGGTTCAATTTCTGTAAATAACATATTTGGCGCTTCTGGTAATATTGGTTCAAGCAAGAATATATGAAATATTAGGTGGATATTCATTATGTCTAATAATTTTAATTAATAATTAACGATTCCTATTATCTTATTAATCTTGAATGGTTCTAGTTTCCTGTGATCGAGTTTATTGCTTGGTCTTTTGATTTCGATGTTTCGTCGTAGCAAATAAACTTTATCCCTTTCTTTAAGTATAGGTTCCATACTATGTTTTGTATTGTAGTACGCTGCTGCTCTGAATGATATGAATCTTAGATCAAGAGCCAGCTGCTTCTGTAAATCTTTCAATTGCTCGACTTGTATTATTGCTGATTTGATATTAACCTCTTGTAATATCAATATCTAGTATGCTTTAGGATTAAACCCAAAGTTAGCATGTGCTAATGTTATCTTTGTGATTTCTGTTTCCGATATGTTATATACGAATTGTGCTATAGGTAATAGTTCTATCCAATTGTCTTGTTGATAATTTATATAGCATCTAAGATATGCTTTTATTATCTGATTAGTCCTCTCTGTTTGACCATCTGTTTGTGAGTGGAAAGATGTCTATAGCTTTCTCTTGATATCTATAAGTGCTAATAAGATAATCCAGAATTTTGAGGTAAAGAGCTTATCTCGATCCGAGATTATCTCATCTGATACTCTGTATATATTTACTATACCCCTTAGAAATATATATACTAGTTGCTCAATATTTTATGTTTCCTTGAATGATATTATATAAGCAAATTTTATTAGTCTATTTATTATATTGAATATCGCATTATACTCAATTCCTGTAGTAAGATTCTTTGAAAATAATAGTTTGATTACAAAGTCCTATGTGATAGACTTCCATAATTGAAAAGATATATTTGGGGTCTGGAGCTGATCATATGGAGTATGTCGTGATGATTTGTTCTATATACAGGTATCACAATTTCCAATAACTTCTTCAACTATTATTCTTATTCGTGGGAAGTAACTAATTTCCTGTATTCTTACAAATATTCTTATAATTCCTTGGTGTTCGTATACCAGCAATTCATATTGTTCCATCACGAATTCCTTAGTCATTTGACTCGGAATGTATATCTTTCTATAAAAGTATATGGTTTCATTTTCTATTGTGAATCCTGGTTTTATTGTTTTGCGTATATATATAGCTATAGCATCCTTATTATAATGTAATTAGATTTGGTTCCTGAGATGGTTGTTTTCCAATTAATGAGTTGCTACAAGCTGTAGTATATTATAGATTAGTGATTTATCTTTCTTCTTCAATATAGTATATAATTCGTACAACTTATTCTCTTGATATTCTGGTTTTCTGCTAAGAGCGTTGGCTCTAGTGTTTTCTAATTCTTTAACATATGAAATCTTAAAATTGTAATTAGCTATGATCTCTGATCATCTGATCTATTGTTTATTTAACTATTTTGTTATAATAAAATAAATCAAGTTCTTATGATTCGTATATATCTATACTATATATTTTAATCCTTTCAAATAAACTCGTCATTTTCTAAATGCATCGACTATTGTTAGTAATTCTTTATCATATATTTCATAATTTAATTCGACTAATAATAGTTTTCAAGAGTAGAATACAATTAGTTGCTATTTCTCTTTTTGACCTGGTTGGCTCAAAACTATTCTTATAGCAAAATCTAAAGAATCCGTTTTTATTATAATTGACTTCTTAGGATCGAATATTAACAGTATTGGCTCCTTTGCTATTGCTTGTTTGAATGTATCAAATGACTCTTACGCCTTAATGATTCATTCGAAACTTTCTTGATTCTTTTTGATTAGATTGATTAAGGATGTTATAATCCCCGAATAATCTTTAATAAACCTTCAGTAAAAGTTAACAAATCCTAGAAAGGACTGTAATTCTTTAATCGTATTTGGCTGCTTCCACTCAAGTACTATCTTAACCTTATCTTTGCTCATTTTGAGCTTTTGGCTTGATACAATAAACCCTAAGAATTCTGTTTCCTTGATGTGGAATTTACATTTACTTGGTTTATATAGCAAATCGGCTTTGGCTAAACTCTTAAGAATATTACTAATATCTTTAATATATTAGACCTCGTTGTTCGAATATACTAGAATATTGTTCAAGTAGTATATATAACAAGTGTTCAAGTATTATAATAATATATTGTTTATAAGTCTCATGAAAGTAGCTGGTGCGTTAGTTAGTCTAAATGATATAACTTGATATTCGTATAGTCTGTATCTTATCTTAAAAGCGGTTTTCCATTCCTTGCCTTCCTTCATTCTAATCAAGTGGTACCCGTTTTGTAGGTTTATCTTAGTGAATATTGTAGCTCCGCCTAATCGATCTCTTAATTTCATAGCTAATGGAAGTGAATATCGATTCTTCTTAGTAAGTATATTAAGCTTTTTATAATCCACAACTAATCTCTTAATATTATCTTTCTTAGGTACTCATATAGTTGGACTTGCTATTTGGGATATAGATTCCCTGATCCATCCCTTGGCCAAATTGTCATCAATATATTCCCTGAGTGTCTTCAGCTTATCGGCTGATATTGAATAAATTAGGGTATGTATAGACATCTTGTCTTCCTTCAATATTATTTTATAATCCTATAGCTTATGTTCTGACAAAGCCTTATAGATCTCTGGTTCCTTAAACACATATTCATATTTCTTATACTATTCTAGTATCATAGGCTCTTCTACCTTGATTACGATTTCCTGCTATATCATTGACTTCTACATTTGTAAAGGAGGTATACTAGTCTTTACTCTTAATAAAGGATTTTGAACTAGGTGTTCTATATCGCCAGGGTTATTTGTATTCAACTCTTCTTGATATATATTATGTCTCGCGAACGCCTTAAATGTGTTGTCATAACTATTCTTGTATTAATCAAATGTTACTATTCCTTGTAACCAATTTATTCTGAGATTACATGCCTTTAATCACAGCATTTCTAAGATAATCTGTTATTGGCCCAATGACATAATGTCAAGCTATATAACCTCCGAATGTTGGGTTATATTTATTTATACTGGTTATATCTCCTATGAAACGTTTTTATCAAATCCTACTAGCTATCCATCAACTAACTATAATTGGTAGGGGTTTTGTTTCCTCTGGAGTAGGACTCCTAAGTACTTTGTAGTTTCTAATGTAATAAAATTTCCTATAGCCTCTGAATCTATTATGGCTTACTGTATTTATTCGTTTATTTTGATTTTACAATATATTTATTCTACTTATCCTATAGCATTCAGCTATAGTATAATTTGCTTATCCTCATTATTCTGAATGATCTTATTAGCAAATGTTATACATCGAGATTCTTCCTCTTTTAGATAGACAGCACTTATTCCTAATCTAGTTCTATTATTAAGTAAGTCCCTCTATAGGGTATATCGATAGTTCCCTTGAGTGATTTTTATTATTATATTTACAACTAGTAGTGATATTATGGTCTAAGCCTGGACCTAATATTCTTCTTTTATTCTTTTATATAAAAATAGAATCTAATTCTTATTTCTTTTAGATGTGTAGTGATAAAACATTTCTCATAGCTCTTCTTTGTTTGACTACTGGAGATGATTGATACTGATTCTTTTTATAAATAATGTATTTATAGTAATTTCAAATTATAGAATTCGATACTAATCAATATACCGAACCTCGTACGATTCGCCTCTTTCAGCGTTTGTTATACTGAGGTCCTCATTTATAGTTCCTTTGTTCGTATCTTCGAATTTCCAGATACAATGGTTCTATTGATCAATTTCCCGAATAGACTATGATTCTCCTAACTGTGGGTTTCTGTTTACCCATAAGAGACATTTGATCTCTTCTTCTTCTTCGAGCTCTTCTTCGTAAGCTGATGGTGGCGTAGCTAGCCCTGTTACGCTAACAGCACACAATTGTAGCGTGAAGGTGGCATTAAGTTAGCTCTTATCAAACTTATTCTTAAAGTTGCCCTTCTTACCCCCTGTTTTCTTGCTTCGACATTCTACTACCCGATGTCCTGCTTTTCCACATTCAAAGTATAAGTTATTCTCTTGTCTTCGTTTCTTCTCTGGATTATTATTCTCGCTTTTGTGATATATAGCATCGAGTTCCATGGGGTCTCTATATCTTTGTGAATTGTAATATAATCTACCCTCATTCTTGTGATAACACTCTTGCTTTTGATTTCCCTGGGGTTTGTATAATTTCTGGCTTTGTCGGTATTGATAGAGATAATCATCTGATTCGATAGAGTCCTGAATTAGATCGTTCAGATCTGTACTCTCAGCGAATCTTTCTAACTCTAGTCTGACTTCTGATTTAAGTCCTTTGCGGTAATAACTCATGATAGTAATTTCGTTCTATTTGATTGTTTCAGTATATCTTCGAAACTCTGTAGTATACTTTAATACTAATTCTATCTGCTTAAGATTGAAGATCTTATCTTCTACTATCTCTAACTCATTGGAATTTCCGAAGATTTTATAAATCTCTATCTTAAATCCTTCAAAACTATTAAAGATTATTTAAATAGATTATATACAATCCTTATTATTATACTTAAAATAGTCGCATAAATATAGTTGGATTCATTTGATTATTTCTCCTCAAAGGTATAATACAGTCCATATACTCTTGGATTCCTTGGTAGTGAATTTATTCTAATTGAATCGAAAATAGATCTCAAGTTGTAAAAGGAAAGTATTAAGTTCTTATCGATTACCTTGATATTTGTTTGGTAAGGCGATCTTAAGGGTTTTATTGATAGTAATCTCCTTTAGAGTATTAGTCATCTCGATATTGTTGGTGTCTCCTGTAGACTGATCTGTAGAGGTATCTCTGGATGCCATATTAGCGGTTGGTTATCGAATCAATACTTGAAGCAAAAATAATATTCAAAATGTTATAGGAGCTATCTCTAGGGTTACGTGTATACACTTTAAATTTCCTTCTTGGAAGAAAGAACCTCCATTTCGAATGAATATTAGTAAACTCTCTAAAGAAAAAGCAGCTTTATTTCACAATTTAGTTAATAAATACAGTGATATTCGAAATCGCATCTTCAAAAAACAGTAATCTGAAAGAATATTATCACGAGCTCATAATAACTATATCTACGGATATCCCGAAGTCATATTATATACAATACATACTAGTGCAATCGCTGTAGTGTTCCGAGCTGCTTGGCTCGAGAATGCTATTGTAGTAGAACTAAAGAGAACCGGAAAGCCAACTGCCACCCATAGGAACGGCGGGCTCCCTGATCAATCTCGAGGATCGCTTCTCAAGCATTGCTCTGAAGAGAGTGTGGACTAGTGATGAAAGCGCTAGCTTTCTTTTATGCTCACTTGAGAGCGGTTAGAATACAATTGAGATAGCTGTGAAGATGGCTATCCAGAAGAAAATTGATATATAATGAAAGCGCACTACAGATAAGGCTCTAGTACTTACTAGCTTCGAGACAATCCTTGTATAATTTGTAGCACAATTTGCGAAACAGGAACTGTGCCGACTAGTAGGAGAACTAGTACACAGAGTATTAACAGCTATCACAGAAGGCACAAAAGGGAATTATAACTCAAAGCTAGTAATAGAAAGCATAAAGCCAACTATACAAATATACACAGGGATACTACAAACCCCCAAAACTGCGACCACTATTCTCTCCAGCTCAATTGAGAAAGTAGGGGTTGTAAATGGGTTTAAGCGGGTGATCAGCAGGGCACTGAGATTAGAACGTATAGACAAAAGACTTTTCCTCCAACTCAACAAACAAATCAAGATGGAGTTATCCTTATGGGGGATTAGATAGGCGCTAATAAAAGCGATTCCAGAGATTGCTACTTTAAAGGCCAAAGCTATTGTAGCAATAACATTCATTCGAATTGGATGGGCAGTCACAGTCTCTCTAGAAGCCCGAATAGTCCTTCTTGTGAATAAGCAGCAGGCTACAACAGCTACTAAAGTTATAGATCTAGCGATTAGTAAGCTATGGTATACATATATAGCCCCAGGAGTTCTAATAATCATCACCAATCTCCTAGGAACGCCTACAGAAATTGGGAAAAAACAAATGAGGGAAGAAATCTGATACCAAACAGGACTATGTTTAATACGAGTAGCAAGATCCAAGCTTAAAGCAAATAAGCAGAATCGAATCATTTAAATACTATCCTTTCAGAAGCAGCCACAACGCTATAACCTATTCAATGAGATCCGAATATTCCCTGCAAATAGAAAACAAGCCTTAGGAAGACACGACCCAGGATATCAGTAATATTGTAAAAACTGGAAATGCATGAGAGAAGTGGTATATAGGAAGTGCGCATACCCACTATCTACTTATGAGTCAGCTGGGGACTATAATTACCCAACGCAATGTGTAGGATGCCGTGGGCCCTTCCTAGTGGATTACGACAACTGCCCCATCAAGCCCTAGCGGGTGAATAGCAAGATGGTGCATCCAAATCGAAAGCAGATTCAGATCATTCGATGAGCAGGGGAGATCAACATTATTATCGTTTCAGCACTAGTAGTAACAGTTCAAATACCGGTGCTGGTACAAGAAAGAAAAAGGAAATCCAGAATGGATGCAGTGTCCCAATACGAAGATGGTAGCAATTCGAAAAGCGATATTAAAGGAAAGCAAGCAAATGATATCTTTGGTAGCTCGACAAATAAAGAGCGGGATGCATAAGGTCAATGCATTACTTGTAGTAGAGCAATAAAGATCAATAAGAACCTCAATCTCAAAGCTCTGAGCAATCAGGCTATGATTGGGGGACATAACATAATAATAGAAGATCTATATAAATAAATCGAAACCACTATCTATTGCCTGGATAAATATGCGGAAAAGCCTTGCACCGCATGTAGCGGTACTGCAACAAGCGTTCGAGGAGAAGATCGATGTAATATGTGTATAAGAGCCCTGGGTATTTAATATACATACTCAAATACATAATGGATATCAATACCTGTCCTCAATGACCTCCTGGAGGGTGAGCGGGACGAGTGATAAAGAGCAGGGGCGTCCACAAGTAATAACATATATCAGAATTGAGATTAAACTACAAGTGCTATAATTAGTAGGAGAAGAGCATAGAGACTATATATGGCTTTCTATAAACAGAATTAAATTGCTAAATCTATATAGGGAATCGAACACCTCAGAAGTTCTGGAGATAATCCTTGACCTAACACCAATTGGGGATATAATCATCGGGGGAGACTTCAATGCTCATTATATACTATTCGAGCCAAGTGTGAATACAGCGCACGGTAGTAATCGGCTCGCGGAATGGTTTAGTGATAAAAGCCTTAAGTTCATAAATATCCCGGGGTAAGCAATATATAGGGCAGAATATATAATTAATCTAGTCTTCTCCAATATCCTAGGAACACATATAGAAGTAAGAGCTGATATACACTATGGATCCGATCACAATACCCTTCTTATCATTATACAAAGAGCGAACTTAGCATTAAGATCCCAATATGTATATCGTATCAGGGAAGAAGACCTACCTCTGTTTCAGAGAATAGTATTAGTTAGCATAATGGGAACCAAGCGAAAGGCACAAACAGCCGCTATTAGTGTAGCCCTGGATCGAGTCGTCAATAGTGTATAGAAGGTATTACAACAGGCAATTAGAACAACGGGAAGACCGGATCGGAAGACAGGCAAATCAGCCCCCTGGTGGACACCCGACTGTACGATTGCACGGGACGTACACCTCCGGAGCCACACAACCAATAGTGACTATTCTATAGAGTGTAGAGCTTTCCTAGTATGTATAAGACAAGCCAAAAGAGATTACTAAAGGAAATTCCTTAATAGAATAAACTCTGATTAAGACCTGTATAGAGTAATCGGATGATACAATTTGAGCTCTGTATACCGCTCTTCACTGATTATAGTAGGCGAACGCATAGTTATTTCAGACAAGGAAAAAGCCGAGCTACTTCAAACAGAGATTCTGCAACGCTTCAAAGTCATTAATGATCTCCCGGACTTTGGATAGGATCAAAGGAGGGAAAAACTATCCTGAGAGAAGCATATCTCTATAGAGGAAATGGAATATAATACTATAGGGATCGTAAGCATATCTCCAGGAACTAATCGGATCATAATAAGGCTGCTGAAAGCTATCTGGGCGGAAATAGGCCTAGTGCTACACATTATCTTCAACAAATGCCTGCAGCTCAATCACTTCCCTACAGCATAGAAGCAAGCGGAGGTAGTTATGCTATCAAAGGTAGATAAGACAGACCGAACCTCCCCACACTCATGACAGCCTATCGCCCTCCTTTCCTGTATCGGGAAGAGCCTTGAAAGGATTATAGCAAGGCGTTTAGCATGGATAGCCCTGATACAAGAAATACTTAGCCCGTAACACTATGGGGCTCTACCAAAACGATCGGCTATGAACCTAGTAGCGTCGTTCGTCCACAATGTAGAAATAGCATTTAACAAAGGCCACGAGATCACAATAATTACACTGAATATATAGGGAGCATTTAATGCTCTACTTAAAAATAGACTTCTGAAACAAATGAGAGGATAGAGACTTTTACAAAGCCTGGTTGCCCTGATCGACTCCTTCCTATCCCAAAGGCAATTTAGGGTCAGACTCAATGCAGCAATAACTAACTACAGTACAATGGAATGCGGCACTCTATAAGGCTCACCTCTTTCATTAGTTTTGTATATACTCTACCTTGCAGAACTACTCCAGTATAACTCTAAACTCCGATTTGGGTATGTAAACAATATCTATCTATACTAATTATCAGCGAGCGTCCAACAAAACATCGCATTGATAGCAAAAGATATGAGAAATATATTCCATTAGGGAGCTAGAAACAAAATAATCTTTGTATTTGAAAAGATAGAGATGATCCATGTGACATAGTACAAACACTCTACCAATCCAGCATACAAAATAAACCGCGACTGTACTATTACCTTAATCGCATCAGGATCGGTTTTACAATGGCTAGGCATATGGTTTGATTGTAAGCTCATATTTAAACAGTATATCAAAACGCGAACAGCTAAAGGCCGGAAATTGGCTCATCACATTCAAGGGCTAGCCCGGACCGCAAACGGACTTCTAGTAGTATCCCTACGGAAAACAGTGATCACTTGTCTATACCTAGTTCTATTCTATGGATCAGAAGTGTGGTATACAGAACAAACAAGAATCACTGGACAGCACTAAGACAGAACACTAGTAATAATAAGCGCTCGGCTAGGAGGAGCGATTTTCGCTATTAATAAGGTTCTATAAATAACGATCAAAGGAGTCCTCCCAGTCTGGCGAACAACCCCGAACTCAGTGATAATAAGAGACAGCACTCTCCCATCTACAGAAATAGTGCTAGAATAGATAAAATGGAGAATAGCTCTTTGTGCTTAAATTATTGATCTAAAACACTCTTTATATCACCAAGGGATAAGAGTCACCTACTCCTCTGGTAGGAGGGAAGGCCAATTGCAGTCGGCCAGAACAAAGGTCCAGGTGATCAGCCAGTGCCTCCCTCGAATTAAGGAGACGATTTTAGCAGAGCCTCATTATACACCAGGGTGCCAAACGAATTCTACAAGAAGCCTTACGAAAGAGGCAGCGGTCGAGCAATTCTAAGAATGGTGGAGCAAGTGTATATATGATTAGATTATTATTTTCTCAGATGGATTGGAACAGATTGATAAAGATAGTAGGCGAATAGGATATGGATATGTTATATACAAAGAACAGAATGTAATATACAAAGAAAGCAATGGACTACACCACAACTCTCATATATTCGACACAAAAGCGATTGGGGTATATTGAGGCCTTTAAGTAGCAATCAGAAATATCACCGGCATAAAACAAATGGAAATTTATATATACATCAATAGCATATCGGTAATATAAGAAATAAAAGGTATAGCCTTTATTATATTGCAATAGGCTTTTTTCAAATATTACAAATTAATGCAAACACACTCAATCCAAATCAAATAGTTGCCAGGCCATATAGGGATTGAAGGGAATAAGCATACAGATACACTCACTAATAAAGGGATAAGAAAATCAACCTCAGAGCATACAAATCGACCTACAGCGAATGGTATCCGCTCTATAGTAAAAACTACTATAGAATCAATAGCACAGACATAGTGGATTAAACAGAAACCAATACTCTTCAAATAATACCAGAAATGGAATCCAAGGAGTATAAATAAATACCCTAATAAACTAGAACTCTTATGAACTATTCTCCACCGCATATTAGTGATTTGTTTAGTATACAGCGATTTCGAAAGTTATCATTGATGATTTAAATATAAGGAAGTAATGATTCATTGTTTATGTAGTGCATACAAATCCCTTGAGTATATTGTGTATTACCACAAAGTCCTTATGATCTACAAAACCTGACCTCTAGATATCAGGTCCAAATACCTATTTCGCAACCGGGCGGCTTAAGAACAACTACTAAAACAGCTAATGTACACATTAGCCAAGTTCGCTGAATTTATTACTATAATAAACTTTTATAGGAGTATATGCTTTAGAATGTTATCAAAAAAATAAAAAGAGGAAATAAAAATGGATCAATCGATCCGGGTGAACACAAATATAAAATAGGAGGCGACCGATATAGCAAGGTTATAAAGAACAAAATCGATATATGTAATATATTACGCTGCATTAGAATACATATAAAAGCTATTCTTACAGAATAAAGCAGCTTTTAATCAAAACATTATATAAAAGATTGGAAAGCGTGCATGGAGGTGTTTAGAGAATCGGAGACAAAAGCGTAAGCGTGCTAGCTATCGCTTGGGAGACTATTGAGAATATTAAGACCCCACTCTTAGGAGAGGGGGATTATGTAAATTAGAGATTATCCCGTAGTTAGCCCAACTGTAATGCTCCCTGGGAGGTTCGCCTATACGGCCCGGTTGAAAATTACTAATAATAATAATAATAATAATAGGGTTACGTGGAAGTGTCTAGAGATCTCTCGAGGTGGTTTAGACTAGACTTCAAGTAGGAATTCAATAAGGTTGTAACTGGTTATAATTCTTATAACTATAGTAATAAAACTAATAATTATTCTTAAGTATGAAGCTCTATATTATAATGAAACTCATTCCCTTATATAGATCTTCGTCTTACTTGGACAGCTGGGATAGCCGATCGCTCCTGGAGCGCTATCGTTTCTGAGCTGTCCATCACGGAACACTAATCCTGTGACTCTTAGTATCCTAGCTTATTCTTTTGTCCTGGGGCTAATCCCCTGGGATATTATTAATCCTAGTGAAGCCTTCTTGCTTATTGTGTTCTGTTTTTCCTAGGATCTATTATCCTGGGAACTATATTCTAGATTCCTAGAGTATTCTATGACTAATGCTATATACATGCCTAAGGCTTTCCTTAGGTGCCTAGTGTCCTCCGATATACTACAGCTGAATCACTGAGGCCTATAATACTATTATAGCCTATAAGTCAGTAATTCTACAGCCTGTTACTAATCCGTTGTAACATTTTTGTAGGGATCGCTATTACAAAATCGTAATATAAATCTTCCTTCCCTATATCTTCTAAAACCCCTTTTCTTTCAATTCTTTCGATTCCATCTGCGACTCAATCTTAGCTCTGCAGACTCTTGAAAAAGAGCTGGAGGTTCGTAGGATGTACCGCGTACAGGTGTTGAGTCTTCGCATCCCCGAAAAACCCTGAAGTTATTAACCAATTGCTATTATTGAAAAGGCATTTCCTATACAATAGCTTAATATTGTCAAAATTGTAATACTTGTCGCAGAATAAATATATCCCGAAATAAAACTCCTAGCTTGCTACACCCTTTACTAATACCAAGCCAACTTTGGGAATATATTACTATGGATTATTGTAGTTTCAATAAAGGCAAATATAATTATAACAATATATTCGTTATTATTGATTGATTCAGTAAGCAAATTATTTCCATTCCTTATAAGAAAATAATCGATTTGATTACAGCTGCTAAATTATACATTTATTATATCTATTGCTATTTTGGCCCTCTCCTTTTAATAATATCCGATCGCAGACCTCAATTTATATCAAGTTTTTGGAAAGAATTTCAAAAGATTCTAGGAATCAAGATTAGCTATTCTACTACAGATCACCCTCAAACTGATGGACAAACTGAGATCTATAATCAATATCTTCAGAAAAGACTTCGATCCTTTGTTTTCTATTATCAAGATAACTGGTCCGAATTTTTACCAATAATGGATTATGCACAGCTCATTTTACCTCACGATTTACTTGGTGGTATTTCCCTATTCGAAGTTGTACACAACTATCCTCTACGAACCTCTTGAGATTGGAAGTTCTACAATACCGAAACTAAGAATAAGCTTAGTATAGATAAAGCCCGCATTGTAGCTTAACAACATTACAATGCATAGGCACTAGCCACAAAACACCTTACAGAGGCTCAAGAAAGAGCTCAGATTAAGACTAATTCGAATAGACAAACTATCGATTTCGATGTAAGTGATTTTGTATAACTAGATATACGATATTATCGAATCGAGCGCTCTTCGAAGAAATTAGATTTCCCTATTAATGATAAATTCCTTATTGTTGAAAAAATAGATTATTCTTTCAAATTAGCTTTACCTAATACAATAAAGATTTTCGATACTTTCCCAGCCGAAAAGCTACGCAAGGCTACGAATGACCCTTTGCCTAATCAGGTTAACGATCCTGACCCTCTAATCAATATTACTAGAAAAGAAGAATAGAAAATCGAACAAATTTTAGCTTCGAAGAGAACTCGTAATAATATCTATTATTAAGTATAATGGTGTAACTATGATGTTGATCTTACCTGGTATGCTGCTGGCAATTTTAAATACTCTCCTCACAAGCTTAAAGAGTATCACTTAACCAATCAAGACCTTTCTGGTTCATCTAAGGTATTACCTCAATGGCTGAAACACTACAAAAACGGTGATAAAGAGTATAATGATATAATTGAAGATAAAGAGATGGATAAGTGCTCGAGGGCAAGCTTTTTTCAGATGGGGGGATAATGTAACGATTCGGTCTCTTTTTGGTTTCTTTCTTAGTTACCTAGCCCCTAGGACCTTAGCCTAGCATGTGACTATCTAAGTGTATATAACCCAGAGCTCTTATAGCTCTTTTTTTGTTCTTTTCTTTCTTCTTTAGTTTTAGATTCTAAGGTAGAATTGAATCCTTTATGACAGTCCTTCACAATTATTATAAAATAAAAAGTTATCCACTAGGCCCTTAAGGCCTAGTCGTTCTATATAGTCTTAGACTAAAGGTGGACGTAAATTCAATTAATCAATTAATCAATCAATCAGACCTATAATAAAACATAAAGACTATCAATTTAATAAATACTTTCTTCGATAATAAAATTGTTGATTATATTAATCTCAATTTAGATAATAATAATAAAGATATAAGCAACATAGGGGAGGATTCGTTTTGTGATACGTCTATAAAGCTAGATAATGAAAGTAACGGGTTTGAATCTGAAGCCTCATTAGAAATAGTGGAGTCTTAAGTAATTGAGACTAATAATATTATTGAAGTTGGAACTAGAGCTGGGAAAGGAAAGGCAAAAGCTTACACACACACAACAAATTTCGAAAGAAA
Source organism: Botrytis paeoniae (assembly GCA_004786145.1). Taxonomy (NCBI): domain Eukaryota; kingdom Fungi; phylum Ascomycota; class Leotiomycetes; order Helotiales; family Sclerotiniaceae; genus Botrytis; species Botrytis paeoniae. Next base: position 859 of record PQXI01000463.1, on the reverse strand, counting down.
CTTTTCTTCGGAATACGATCTTTTCACGATCGCTTTAGATCATAGTTATTGATACAATTCCATTACAATTATTCCCAAGTGATTCTAACTAGTAGTTGTTATAATACTGCTGTTGACACTTCGAAACACAAAACACATACGAAAAAACACATGAAAAACCTTGTTCTGAGACTTCAGAATAGATAACCTAATCTCAATATGAGTTCAATTACTAGCTCAATTGAATCAAGAGATATAGAGATAATAGAAGCGCTCTCTGGAGCTTCAAATCTATTACCCTCCTATCCTATTATTATCCTAGACACTCTAAATCCATCAAGCTCTACTCACTTCTTCCAAAAACAATCAAATACTATCTCTAGTCCCTCTGTAAACTTCGATTCTATAATAAGAATCAATGATTTCAGTCTTCTTAGTAATCCATTTATTACTTAAAGCTCTATCAAATCTCAACTCTTTAATCAAAACAAGAAAAGAGGCTCAACAAATCCTCTCTTCAATCAAAACAAGCTATCTCGAACTCAAAACACTTCTACTATACCAAAGAAAGCTGTATTGAAAGCAAGGGATCTTATTCTTCTAGCTTCTACATTAGCTCAAACACACAAAGATGTTACGGGAGCTGCCTCTAGGGTCACGTGGAAGTGGCTAGAGATCTCTCGAGGTGGTTTAGACTAGACTTCAAGTAGGAATTCAATAGGGTTGTAACTGGTTGCAATTCTCGTAACTATAGTAATGAAACTAATGATTGTTCTTGAGCACAAAGCTCTACATTGTAATGAAATCTCATTCCTTATATAGACCTTCGTTCTCTATAGAACCCGGGGTTCTATCTTCTGTTGGAGTTCTTAGGAGCCCT
>PQXI01000462.1:0-16654 GCA_004786145.1 Botrytis paeoniae | reverse complement strand
TAACCCTAACCCTAACCCTAACCCTAACCCTAACCCTAACCCTAACCCTAACCCTAACCCTAACCCTAACCCTAACCCTAACCCTAACCCTACACTGACCTCGCCATTCCACCCCCCACATCCAAATTACTAAACAAAACTGGTTAATCCATATAATCGCCCAATATAAACCATATAAACAATCCCCTCAATATTGATCCCAATTTCTAATACTCCAATAACCACAATCCATCCATTAGGTCCCTGAACCCACTATTATAACACCTCCCTCTTCGATTCCACTCGAGCCTAATAAAATAAGTATACTAATGTATCACTAACAATTTATCTGGTTTTATAACTTTAAACATATATCACCCCCTTTTTTATTTATATTCAAATAAGTCCGTTGAGTATACGCAATAATAATCTCAAATAGAGCGATATATTTGCTATTCCTCACCTGATATTGAATAATCTTCCGCACTGTACTCTACCAAAATATCTATACATTATTAATACATAACCACTCCCATAATATATCTTCTAAATCCATTATTAAAGTAGTCGTTAATCCAGTAAATAAACAATCCAAATATTGTAATATCCATAAATCTTGTAATCGCTTGTAGTATAATATATCAATAAATACAATATAAATCTTATTGAAAAACATATGGGCTAATTACTCTTCCAATTCTAATTCTTTAATATAATATAAAAACGATTCTTGGACAACCCAATCAACACTGATTACGATTAATTACGATAATTTATACCCAAGTATCTCATAAACCTATTTTATGTAATCTAACCCAGCCACTCATCCACATTCAATAATGTTATCAACCAACGCAACAAATAATACAATAACAACCATTGTCTGCTGCTGAGTTATCATTGCTATTAAAAAAAACAATACTGACTTACCACTGTTAATAAATAATACAATAACTAACAGTTATATAATAAACAAATAATAAACTAATTACAACATAAACACCTATCCTTTAGATTATAATTTGGTCTAAAGATTATAATATATTCGTTGTAATCCAATTAACACGGGATTAGATAATTTAATCCACCCTCTCTTGATAATTTGATTACTTAACTACTAACTAGTATTACATTAATAACCAACCCTTTCGATACAACTACTATTGCAACTACCTACACCATAACTACTTAATTTCTATAATTCATACTACACTATAAACACTTACTTATATGCTATAATCAATTCGAACCTTAGTCGATACAAAAATGCTCCATCAATAATATAATAAGTTTATATAACTCTACATCCATATCCAAACTACCTATACCCATATCAACAATATACCAACAAAACATTCGATACCTACAATTTCCCCCACTCGACTAACAAAATCAAACCTACCAAACCATGATATATCGAAATATGTCCAATTTTAATTCTTCATTATTATCCCCCTCAACAAACTCATCACCTCCATCCTCAGAATTTTTATACTCCTTCTCCCACATCTTACTAGCTTTCATCAAATATCAAATAGTAATTCCAATAGTGATATATCTCTATTCAAATGCTCTTAAATATACTCCTAAATGCTTCCAAATAGCACTTCCCAATACCTAACTTAACTCTTCACCGGCCCATGATCCTCGCAAATCCCCAAACAAATACTCCGACTCCCAATAATCCAATACTTAAGCAAATGGTTGAACCCATATTAAATACTAGGCCACGATTTGATTAGCCTTATCTAATAAACACCATATAATATACTCCATATTCCCTCGTCTTTTTTGCGTTTTGTTATATATAGTCAAAAAATATACTCGTCCATTAATAATATATATATTCCGTACTGAATATATACTGTTGCTTACCTTAATGGAACCTAATTTGGGTTCATGTGCTGGCTGGCCCCCTGGTCTACTAAGCCATTGTATTGATGAATGAAATAAATGAATATACCAATAATATACATACACACCATCAACTTTTGTAAAAACTGACATTCCTTGATCAAATATACTGTGACTTAGGAATTTACCCACTCAACCTTCTTGATTATAGAATTGATTTATAATAATCTTTATATTCCCCCTTTTTTTTGTATTCACTTTAACAAAAATTTATAATCTCCACTAACCTAATTCTAATTCTAAACATAAATAATGAAACTGAAAGTCTATCACCGAAATGCCTGACTTTATACCATACTATCGACAATATGATTTAGATCGATCGGGGATATTGGAGAACCAAATATTAATACATTTATTAATACTTTTAACTCCCTAATCAATATATAACATATCTTTTTGATCTTAGTTAATACAACTAGCTAGCCCAAATAGTTAATTGTTTACTCGTCATCCAACCAATAGATATTAGACAGCAACTAATATATCTTATTAAATTTTTTTCCCATAATTAACTACATTAAAATACTAAATATAAATGAAAATGAACCTTTATATAAATGTAATACTCATAACTAATGGATTCGATCGGGCACGAAATCAACATCGACCTTACTGTATAGCTATAATTCCAATCATAATTCGCATGAGATAGTTACTTCTAATATAATCAATCAATTGATTTATAACATACCGACCAAGATAAACATATAACAAAATATAGATTATAATAACTAGTTTTATTCATTAATTCTTTAAATTGCTAAGTAATATATTATAAGTGAATAATACAATCTAATTCGACTAGTATTCTACATCACTATCAACATACACAAATATATTAATATATTGATTAATAATTGATCTTCGGTTTTATCATTTGCAAGAATATCCTCATCCAATTTGTTCTAAATTCTTTGAATACATTTCTATTACACATTGATATATTTCACTCCGATTTCTATAGTTGTGGTTAAATTTGATATAATAATTGAGTAATAATATTTAAATCCTTAAAAACAATCCCAACATACCTGTTTTATTTATATAATTCTTTAATAGCGTTATACACATCATATAACAAATGAAATATACAAAAATCTGATTATATTTATCAATGCTTTTAGTATTTTGTAGTATTTTAAATAAACACTAGTCCGCAGCTTCATTTTTGAGGGATACCTACTATTTTAATATATCCTTATAATCTATTGTTTTCAATGTATTCAAACAATGTTTCAAAATTCGATTTTATACATACAATAACTGCTCTAATTATAACTTTTCTGGATTGGGTATACAAATGTAATGGAATGTTTCAACCAAATTATACTTGAATTAGTTTAATATCTTATTCCATTTGATATACCATAACTATAAATCTATTTTAATAACAGGTATCTTTTTTAATATCTATAATCATTACTTTTACACCTCACCCTTTCATTTTTTGATATCTTGAACAATCTGATCTTTAATATCATCCTAATCATTTTCGTTTTTCTTATTATTATCATTACTATCGCCTGAATTGTTGATTTCTTTTTCTATATTACATATTATAGCTCAACTTATCTAATACTTCTACTCTTGCCTTTTAGCTTCATTAATAATCCAAAATCTCTCTTTCTTTATCCCAAACCAATATTATAACTTAACTAATTGAAATATCTCCTTATCTACCATCCTCTTCTGATTATAAATCTTATTATAATACTACCTGACAGTATCCCATCCATAGATTTTGAATTAATAACTTTAACATTTATACCCATTCAAAACAAGAATAATAAACTAAGGAACTGAACTTTCACTAGATAACTATATATTGATATAATCATATTGAAACAGATATTCTTTGATATACTCCTCTAATTACTTTTATAATTTGATTGGAACCCTATATTGATTACTCAAATGCCTATATAAATATATAAGCCTTTATATATACTAGCACTACAAACAAATCAGTACATAAAATTCAATATTTATTTTTATTAAATAGACGAGTTCTTAGAGAATCGATTATACTATAATTCCTAAGTTATTTTGACCTTGTTATAATACTTTTGAGCTTTGTATATATAGGTTTAATGAGATTAAGGTTAACTCATAAACAATATTTATAATACATGAACCATATATTATTTCCTTATACAAAAAAAACCCATAAACGACGTTTATAACGATAAATAGTGTTAGAAATCTCTTAATATTAATATAACATATCAGCAAATAAGAGATATAGCGAATCACCTTTTTATTATATAAGAAGAGGATTCACTAATTAGAAAAAGATGAATAAAGAGCTTTTTCAAATAGAATTCTTTTATTGAAACCAAAAGGTTATATTATATCGATTCTATATGAGTCTCTAGTACTACATCTGATATTATTAAGAAGTAGTTTTAATATCTCTTAATTCCTGAAATCAAGGCTATTAAGCTAGAAAACAAATGGAATATAAATGAAGCAGGGATTATAAAGGGTCAGGGACTTAATGAACTAATAGTAGGAAGTACTAGTCAAAGATTTATTTAGAAAAAGCAATCTGGTTCGAAAGTTTGAACGTCTTTTATCGAATACATTTCAGCTATTGAAAAAGCACTTAATCCACTCGTTATATATAAAGGAAAATCAGTATAACAATAATAGTTTCCTATAGATTTCACTCTACATAAGAACTAGTAATTCACTACTACAGAAAATAAATAGACTACAAACAATATAGTTTTAGAATAACTAAAAAAGATGTTTATCTCTCAAAATGCCCCCTCCAATCCTAAAGAATAAAGACTCCTTATTTTGAACAAACACGGAAACCATGAAACTATAGAATTCATATTAGAATACTTCATTAATAAGATATATCTCTTATTTCTACTACCGCATATATCACATATACTACAACTATTCGATTTATTAATGTTTTTGTTTTTAAAAAATATATATCAAAAGAAACTCAATCAATTAGATCTATTATTAGATTCTATATCAATTGGAAAGCGAAACTTTCTTTCCTACTATTAGAAAGCTAGAATAAAAGGTTTAACACTTCAAAATATTACAGTTGAATGGAAAGCTAGCGGTCTTTGGTCTAAGAATATGACTAAACCTCTTATGAGTCAACTTCTATTCAAAAATAATAATAACGAAGTTCTACTATCCAATTCTGAGGTTGATTATAATCCTCTGATTCAATTGAATATAGAATCATCTTTTGTTTTATGGGAAACTCCTTATAAAGCATCTGATATCCAAAAATATAAAGATACAATAATTCAGAATAAAACCCTGAATTTAGTAATACAATGATTCTTATTTCGCAAGATTACAAAGAGATTTGATATCAAGGATTATAAACTCTTAGAGATGGAGAATAGGATTAGGAAGTTAGAATATCGATTGGATCAACTTGCTCTCAGAAAAAGATGTAAAATTCGAACATCTCCAAATTCGAAGTTTGTAGGGATTAAAGCTATAAAAGAGGCTCAAATTGAAACTAGAGATTATGAAATTAATGGAAATAAATCTTCTACTACTATAGATAGTAACTCTATAGACAATTGTATTGAAGTTCAAGGGTCGTTAAACAATTGAAGTTTGAAATGTATATAAATTCAGTTTTTAAAGTATCCGAAATGTAGAGGTGTTCGATATATAGGGGTGTAGACTTAATACATCCTCTCGATCTTAACTAATACAACTAGCTAGCCTAAATAATTGATTATTTATTTATTATTCAACCAATGAATATTAAACAACAACTAGTATATCTTATTGAATTTCTTTCTCATAACTAACTATATCAAAATACTAGATATAAGTAAGAATAAACCTTTATATAAATATAATACTTATAACTAATAGATTCGATCGGGTACGGAATCAATATCAGTCTTACTATATAACTATAATTCCGGCTATGATTCGCATAGGACAGTCACTTCTAATATAATCAACCAATTAATCCATAATATACCGGTTAAGATAGATATATAACAAAATGCGGATTATAGTAATTAACTCTATTCATCAACTCCTCGAATCGCTAAGTAATACATCATAGGTGAATAATACAACCTAATTCGACTGGTGTCCTGTATCACTATTAACATACACAAACATATTAATGTATTAGTCAATAATCAATCTTTAATCTTATCATCTACGGGGGTATTCTCATTTAATTTGTTCCGAATTCTTTGAATACATTTCTATTATACATTAATATATTTCACTCCGATTTCTGTAATCATAATCAAATTTGATATAATAATTAAGAAATGATATTAAAACCCTTAAAAACACCCCCAACATATCTATTTCATCTATATAATTCTCTAATAGCACTATACGCATCATGTAATAAATGAAATATACAAAGACTCGATTATACTTATTCACACTTTTGGTATTTTGTAGTAATTCAAATGGGCGTTGATCTATGGCTTCATTTTTAGGGGATGCCTACTACTTTAATGTATCCTTATAATCTATCGCTTCCAACATATTCAAACAATACTCCAAAATTCGATTTCACACATACAATAATCGTTCCAATTGTAGCTTCTCTGAGTTGAGCATACGAATATAATAGGATATTTCGACCAAATTGTACTTAGATTGACTTAACACCTTATTCCACTTGATATATCGCAATTACGAATCTATTTTAATGATAGATATCTCTTTTAATATTCGTAATCGCCGCTCTTACACCTTACTCTTTCATTTTTCGATATCTTGAACAATCTGATTTTCGATATTATTCTGATTATTTTCACTCTTCTTACTATTATCATTATTATTGCTTGAATTATTGGGTTCTTTTCCTATATTATGTGTTGTGATTTGGCTTGCTTAGTACTTTTGCTCTCACTCTTTAGTCTTATTGATAATCTAATATCAGGCCTTTTTCTTATTAAACCATAACTGTAATTTGATAATATAGAATAAATCTTCATCTGCTATCCTCTACTTATTGTGAATACTATTACCATACTTCTTTAATACTTCTCTACTCTGACTCTTGAATAAACACTCCTGGTATTGAAAGCCATTCACAACTAGAATAATGGGCTATGGGATGGATCTGTCGCTTGATAATATAATTGTTGTATAATCGTATACAAATGGGAATTTTCGAATATATTTATTAACCTGCTTTCGTAGTTGAATATTGGTCTTATGTTGATTTCGGAAATGTCGGATAATAGCGTTTGGAGCAACTACAAACTTACATAGAATATAAATCAATACGTTGAACTCGATATTTAATACTATTAAATGAGTTAGTTCTTAAGATATGGGTTGTAATATAACTATACTTGATATCTTGCGATTTTTGAATGAATTAGATACTTATATAGATGGGATTTGTGAGCTTGGGGTTAATCAGATTACACCGTATTCCTGCACGAACCAAACCTTAATTTCACTACGCAAAAAAAACCCGATTACACTGTAATCTCCAGGATATAGTATTAGTCCCTGGACAGCCCGGTTAGCGCTGACCACGATCAACTACGATAATTTATGCCTAGACATTTCATAAACCCATTCTATACAATCTAACCCGGTCACTTGTCCACACTCAATAATATCATTAACTAATACAGCAAATAGTATAACGATAACTATTGTCTACTACTAAATTATTATCGCTACTGAAAAAAACAATACTAACTTGCTACTACTAATGAATAACATAATGATTAATAGTTGTATAGTAAACGAATAATAGACTAATTACAATGTAGACGTCTGTTCTTTGGATTATGGTTTAGTCTGGGGGTTATGGTATATTTACTGTAATTTAACTAACACAGGATCGGATAACTCAATCCGCTTTCTCTTAATGATCCGGTTGCTTAACTGTTGACTGACGTTACATTGATAATCAATTCCTTCGATATGATTATCATTGTGATTATCTATATTATAACTGCTTAATTTCCATAATCCATGCTATGCTATAGACGCTTACTCATATACTATAATCAATTCAGGTTCTAGTTGATATAAAAATACTCTATCAATGGTATAATGAGCTTGTACAATTCTATATTCATACCCGGACTATCTATATCCATATCAACGATATACCAATGAAATATTCGATACCTATAATTTCCCTTATTCGATTAACGAAATCAAATCTATTAGATCATAATATATCGAAATGTATCTAATTTTAATTTCTTATTATTATCCCTTTTAATAAACTTGTTATCTTCATTCTTAGGATCTTTATATTCCTTTTTCCACATCTTACTGACTCTCATCAAATACCAGATGGTAATTCTAATAATAATATGTCTCCATTCAGATGCTCTTAAGTATACTCTTAAATACTTCCAGGTAGTACTTCCTAACGCCTAACTTAATTCTTCGCTAGCCTATAATTCTCGCAAATCCCTAAATAAATACTCCGACTTTCGATGATTCAATACTCGAGTAAATAGTCGAACCCACACTAAATACTAGGCTACGATTTGACTAACCTCATCTAATAAATACTATATAATATACTTTATGTTCCCTTGTCTTTTTCGCGCCTTATTATATATAGTCAAAAAATATACCCGTTCATTAATAATATATATATTCCATACTAAATATATACTATTACTTACCTTAATAAAACCTAATTCGAGTCTATATACCAGCTGGCCCCCTAGTCTATTAAGCCACTATATTAATGAATAGAATAAATGAATATATTAGTGATATATATATACATTATTAACTTTTATAAAAACTAACATTCCTTGGTTAAATATACTATAACTTGGGAATTTACTCATTCAATCTTCTTGATTATAGGATTGATTTATAATAACCTCTATACCCCCCCTTTTCTTTATATTTGTTTTAACAAAAATTCATAATCTCTATTGACCTGATTCTGATTCTGGGTATGAATAATAAAACTGAAAGTCTGTTATTGAAATATCTAGCTTTATATTATACTATTGATAATACAACTCAAATTGATCAGAAACATCGGGGAATCAAATATTAATATATTCATTAATATCTATAACTCCTTAATTAATATATAATATATTCTCTCGATTTTGACTAATATAATTGACTAGCCCAAATAGTTAATCATTTGCTCGTCATCCGATCAATGAATATTAAACAGCGACTAGTATATCTTATTGAATTTCTTTCCTATAATTAACTGCATTAAAATACTGAATATAAGTGAGAATGAACCTTTATATAAGTATAATACTTGTAACTAATAAATTCGGTCGGGCATAGAATCAACATTAGTCTTGTTATGTAGCTATAATTCCGGCCATGGTTCGTATGAGACAATTACTTTTAACATAATCAACCAATTGATTCATAACATGCCGGTTAAGATAGGCGTATAATAAAATGCGGATTATAGTAATTGGCTCTATTTATCAACTCCTCGAACCGCTAAGTAATATATTATAGGTGAATAATATAATCCAATTCGGCTAGTGTCCTGTATTACTGTTAATATACATAAACACATTAATATATTGGTTAATAATCGATCTTCGGTCTTATCATCTACGGGGGTATTCTCATTTAATTTGTTTCGAATTCTTTGAATGTATTTCTATTATATATTAATATATTTCACTCCGGTTTCTATAATCATAGTCAAATTTGATATAATAGTTAAGAAATAATATTAAAACTCTTAAAAATACCCCTAATATATCTATTTCATTTGTATAATTCTCTAATAGTATTGTATACATTATATAACAAATGAAATATACAAAGACCCGATTATATTTATTTATACTTTTGATATTTTGTAGTAATTCAAATGAGCGCTGATCCATAGCTTCATTTTTGGGGGATACTCATCACTTTAATATATCCTTGTAATCTGTCGCTTCTAACATATTCAAATAATACTCCAAAATTCGATTCCATACATACAATAACCGCTTCAATTGTGGCTCCTTTAGGTTGGGCATATAAGTATAACAGAATGTTTCGATCAAATTGTACTTAGATTAGCTTAACATTTTATTCCATTTAGTATACTACAACTATGAATCTATTTCAACAATAGATATCTCTTTTAATATTTGTAATCGCTGTTCTTACATCTCACCCTTCCATTTTTCGATATCTTGAACAATCTGATCTTTAATATTATTCTGATTACTTTCGCTCTTCTTACTATCATTATTACTATTATCTGAATCATCAGGTTCTTCTCCTATATTATATATTATAACTCGGTTTGCTTAACACTTTTACTCTCGCTCTTTAGCTTTATTGACAACCTAATACCGAGCCTTTTTCTCATTAAACCATGATTATAATTTGATAACATAGAATAAATCTTCATCTACTATTCTTTATTTATTGTAGATACTATTATTATGTTTCTTTAATACTTCTCTACTCTAGCTCTTAAACAAACACTCCCAGTATTGAAAGCTATTTACAACTGAAATAATGAACTATGAGATGGATCTATCGCTTAGTAATATAATTGTTGTATGATTATATACAAATGGGAATTTTCGAATATATTTATTAATCTGCTTTCATAATTGAATATTAGTCTTATATTAATCCCGGAAATATTAAATAATAGTGCTTAAAATAATTACAAATTTATATAGAATACAAATCAATATATTAAACTTAATATTTAATATTATCAAATGAGTTAGTTCTTAAGGGATGGATTATAATATGACTATATTTGATATCTTGCGATTTTTGAATAAATTAGATACTTATATAGATAGGATTTATAAGCTTAGGGTTAATCAGATTACACCGTATTCCTGTATGAACCAAATCTTAATTTCATTACACAAAAAAAACCCGATTACACTATAATCTCTAGGATATAATATTAGAGAAAAGAGAAATAATCTTTAGACTACTTAAAGTAGATTCTTTTTCGAATATTCTTGTCTTTAACAAAATCGACTTCACTTCGCGGTCTGTATTATTAAAGCATTTAATAGATTAAAAACTCGCTTTTCTTGTAAAATATGATTAAATCGAAAGAAGAAATACCAACTTACTAATGCTTAAAAACCATAATATAACAAAGTATTTATAATGAGATTAATTGTTTTAGTATATACCACATTAAAGATTTGAAAATTATAATTATTTAATTCTGTTAAGACCCTTAAATCAGATTCATTTTTAATATATTCTCTAGAAGTATAATCCAGATCAAAGTTGGCTTGCTTTCTTATTATAAACTTCTCCTTTATAATAAAAACAGCAAATTATCACTAGTTGAAAATATATAACAAAGAAACCTAAACTTACTTATATACTTTCTATAAACAAATCAAAATAATTCTATCTATTTATATTATCCCTTAAACATTAAACTAGAGATATAGAGATATTAAAACGATCGGATTTTCTTATTATAGAAAGATTTGTTGAAGGGGGATAATGTATATAATATAATTAAGTAATAAATTCCTAATGGCTTTTGAAAGAAATCGAATATTATTCTTATATACACCTGATTGCTATTACCCTTTGTAATATTAAATATAAATTATTACCAACTTTTCCCAAATATAAATATATTACTATTGTTTTATATTTCGCTATATAACAAAAAGCAATTCAGGCTCTCACAAAAGAGGATTAGAATTAATATAACACAAGATTAAGAATCACTTTAAAAATTCCTAAGCTTACACTTCATAAATCTATATAGCCTTTAAACACAAAATGAGCTCTCTGCCTTAATCAACCTTAAAGAAAATGATTTATAATTTAGAATTTGTTTTGATATAACAAAAAAGCTAAAGTTCTGTTTCTTCCAAAAATTCCGAATTATAAAAATAAAAAAGCTAAGAATCCCTAAAGTTCTCAGAATCCAAGTCATCCTTTATTTGTCATAATATTATTGTAATTAAATCTTGTATACCAAATAGTAATTCATTATATAATAAAGAATAAGCTTATTGAAATTCCAAAAACATTAAGTTCGAAATCTATCCTATAGATAATTCTATTTTGTAATACTCTATAATCTGTCGATTTAAGGACTATCGAGTTTGGTACTTAGTAATAGAAGCCTTATTCACTTTAAATAAATATAAATACTACTGAAGAATGTAATCAAAAGGGGTTTCGACTAATTATTAAAAGAATTTCTTATAGAGTATTGTTGATTAATTGATTAATTGATTTAATTAACATTCACCTTCAGTTCATGATTATATAAAACGACTAGATTAAAGGGTCTAGTAAATAAATTTTAAAATATAATGATTGGAATAGTACACTAGAGGAAGTGAAAACAAAGATTGAGGTCTAATATCCACTATTATATGTAATCTATATAGTAGGTTTTTTGAAAGAAAGTATATTCCTTTTACTCTTTTCTCTTCTTTTTCCTTTCTCTCTCCATTCTCCTTTCTCTCTTTTTTTCTTTCTCCACTTCAAAAACTACTCTCTCTCCCTCTCTAATCGTCTCCTCCTCTTTTATTATTTCGTTTTGGATATCGGCTCTAGCTAGATACTAGGTCCGAATTGCGATCTTGATTGTATTGATGAAGTTGATTGCTAGCTCAATCCCTATTGTTATATATAATAGGAATTAACGATTTAGTATGTTGTTGGGGAGGTTTTCGAAGATCTCTTTTCTTTCTTTTGAGTATACTGGGTATTTAAAAAGGAGGTAAGGGATTATTTCAATAGTATTGTAGATACACTTATTATTCGAAAGTTTGAATCGATATAGATATGATTTGAGATACCCATAGCCTAATTTAAATTGGAAGAATATACTAGCTATATTACGAGTTGTACCTTCCAGAAGTTTGATCTTATTTCCTAATTTCTATAAATATAGTTTAGAATAAATATTATTGGATTATTCTAATCAATAATTATATCAATTAAGGAATTCTCTCTATTGATCTATATTATATCCCTTAATAACCATATCAAGTGATTCAAAGCTAATATCATTTGAAAAGAACTATATTATTATAGCTTCTTTGACTAGTTTATTCACTAGTTCATTTCCTTATATGATTGTATAGCCTAGAACTCAATTTAGAGAGATTTCAGTACCAACAGTTCTAATTGCTTTAGCAGCTTTTATAGCTTGTATTTGATATACTTATTCAGGGCGATCTAAGGGGATCTTTAAACAATAAAGTCCAGCTTAATTATCAAAATATATTTTGAATTTTTGTCCTCTATATGCCAATATACTAATATATTTTATTACTTTTATTACTCTATATAATTCTCCATTATATACCAATTAATTAAAACCAATATTGATACGCTCGGAACGCAGAATCTGATTATCTAAGAAAATTACAACAAAGTCTACTCCTATACCTATACCTTTCTAAATAAAGGAGGTATCTATATATATATAAATTATATCCTTATCTCTATGCTTAAATTGATTGATTGATTGATTGAATGAATTTAACGTCCCTCTTCAGTCTATGACTATATAAGACAGCTAGGCTATAAAGGCACTAGCGAATAACTTTTAAAGTACAAGATGAGAATAAACTAATAAGGGAAATGAAAACAAATACTAGGGCATAGCGCCTACTATTATATGTAGTTCATACAATAGGTTTTTAAATAGGATTTTATCCCTCTCTCTCCTCTCTCTCCTCTTTCTTCTCTCTTTCCTCTCTTTCCTCTTTCTCCTTTCATATTTCTCTTTCTAATTCAATAACTACTTTCTCTCCTTTGCTTATCGAATCTTCCTCTTCAACTATTTCGTTTTGTATTTCGGCTCTAACTAGATACCAGGTTCTTATAGCAATTTTGGTAATGATTATAAATTTAATAGCTGATTCGATTTCTATTTTCGTATATAATAGAAATTGAATATTGATTTTAGTTATTGGGAGTTCTTTGAATATCTTTTTCCTTTCTTTTCTATATATAGAGTATCCAATAAGAAGGTGAGCTGCTGTTTCGATATTATTGCAAATATACTTATTATTAGAGAGCTTGAATTGATGTAAATATGACTTGATATACTCATGGCCTAATTTGAGTTGGAAGAAAGCATTAGCTGTATTTTGCTTTATACCTTCTGGCAATTTGATTTTAGTATCAACTTTTCATGAAAAAAGCTTTGAATAGATTATATTGGATTGATTTGTTCTGAGTTTATATTGATTAAGAGTATCAAGCTATTAATCTATATTATATTCTTTTACAATCATACCGAGTAATCTAAAGCTAGTTTTGTTTAAGGTGGATCATATTGTTATAGCTTCTTTCACTAGTTTGTCTGCTAGCTCGTTTCCCCATATAGAGATATGGCCTGGAACCCAATTTAGGGATATTTCAGCTCCTTTAATCCTGATTGTTTCAGCAGCTTCTATGACTCGTATTTGATATACTTGTTCTAAGTGATCTGAAGGGGTTTTTAATCGATAAAGCCCGGCTTGATTGTCTAAGTATATTTTGTACTTTTAGCTCTTATATATAATGGAGCTAGCATATTCGATAGCTTTTGTAACTCTATATAATTCCCTATTATAAATTAGTTGATTAATACCAATATTAATATATTTTCGATATAATATTTGATTATCTAATTATATTACAATTATATCTACTCCTATACTTATTCCTTTTTCAATAGAAAAGACATTAGTATATATATAGATTATATTCTTGTCTTTGTATTTGAATATAATATTGTAGAGTATAGCTATATCTTTTTTCGAGGCTTTGCTAATATTGACTTTGTATGAAGTATCCCTTTTCCATGGAGGGAAGTTGAAGTGTGAAATCTTTTCAAGTGAAGTGTGTTTTAGATCCTTGTATATTAATTCTTTTATTCTATCTAATTGAATAAATCTAAATCGTTTTTTTCGGGGAGTAGATATTAATTCGTAATCATTTTGATATTAGATTAACTTTTCCTTTTCTATATTGATTGAGTAATTGAGTGAGAGCTTAGCCAATCGGAAGGCATATTATCTAATATTCGAATCGAGTCGGATTTTCGAAGGTAGTAGGCCTGCTTTGACTTCTATAGGAAGGATTGAAGCAGTTTTGAAGACCCCTAATATCTTGCAGAGCGCTAGGTTTTGAAGTGATTGTAATATATCTTTGAAATTGACTTGCTGTTTTTATCATATTATCGAGCCATAATCAGCTATACTTGTTACGTATACTATATATAGTTGTCTTATAGCTTTCAGACTGAGGCCTTTTTCAATATTAGTTAAACAAGCCATTCGTTGGAAGGCTCCTTTTGCTTATACTATTCTAATCTTAATATATTGATCGAATTTGAGGTTAGAATCGAACCAGATACCAAGCCATCTAATTAACGATTGAGGTATTATTGTTTCCGAATTCGATAAGGTAATAGGGTATTCAATTTTTAGTTTGGAAGACGAGAAGTGTATTAGCTTCGTTTTCGCTAAATCGAATTGAATTGCATTTTTCGAGCTAAGTTCGTATAATTGCTTTGTAGCTCTTTCTATCGAATTGATATTCTTTTTCCAAGTGGAAGTGCTAGCAATAAGTGCAATATCGTCAATATAGGATAAGAATTTGATTTAATTATATTGAAAGAGGTCTCGGATATATATCAGAAAGAGAATTAGCGAAATAGGGCTACCTTGTAGTATTTCTATAGAGATTAACTTAAAGGATTCGGTTTGATTATTAAAGAATAGTTTTAATTATCTCTATTATAGAAAAGAGACTATCCAAGCAATAAGGTTTATAGATAATCGTAGGTTTTTGCAGATATCTAAAAGTCAATTCTTTGAAACATAATCAAAAGCATCTTTTATATTTATAAATAAAACTAAAGTTTTATTATTAACTCGTTTATTGCTTTCGATTTTGGTAGTTAATAGAAGAGCTGTATCGATTGCTAATTTCTTTTATTGACCTCCCATTTGATTATTATATAAGAGATGAGTAGTTTCGGCTAGATATCCTAATCTTTGAGCTAAAATCCTTTTGCTTACTTTTCCTAAGCAATTAAGGAGTGCAATAACTCTATACGCTTTTGGAAGTAAGTAATCGGATTTAAAAGCCTTCTTAAGAATCGCTTTAATAGCTTGTTTCCAATATTGAGAATAATATCCGATATTGAGGAGTTTGCTATATAAAATAAAAAAGATTTATAGAATAGCTTTATATACCTTTATAATGATTTCTTGAGTAATATTATTTGGGCCAGGAGTTTTCCCCTATATTTTAGTTGAACAAGCATTCTTTAGTTTGTTCTGAGAGAGATCTGGCCATTCCTATTCTTCTGATTGTTGATATCCTTCCCATTATAGCTTTAGGGTAATAGGGGGTTGAGAAAAGAAAGTAATTCTAAAAGTAGAGCATTTCTCTTCAAAAAAGGTTTCTTTAGCAATATCGGAAATCCTTTGGTTTTGATAATCCTTTGTATAGACCATTACTTTAAAAATCATTTGAGTATCTTCCTTTTCTAGAAAGCTATTCCAGTGGTCTTTCTTTACTATTTTAATAGCTTGAAAGTATTTATTTCTAGTCTTGAGGTATAGTTCTTTTGAATTATTATTTTCGAAATTATTATCAACTTGTTACTTAACTGTTCCTAGCTCTTTTCGGAGAGCTTTTAGTTCTAATTCTTGGAGGTTGACTTTTGATTATAATAATAATATTATTATTATAATATTAGTGGAAGACTTAGTCACTCTAGGCTTAGGGACGAATCGAATATAGTATAATGATTGAATTGAAGTCAAATTATAAGTTTGAATTGAACTGAATT
>PQXI01000461.1:0-16697 GCA_004786145.1 Botrytis paeoniae | reverse complement strand
GTATATTCTCTATCTCTATATACCTTAAAGGGCTTCCAATTCCATATAGTGAAAACTCTTCCCGTGGGGAGAGTTTCCACTAGACCCGAATAGGATTAGCTCTCCCTGTATCTTGGTGCCACGTGAACCATTATCTTCAACACTCCCCCTTGGATTCAACATGATAGGGTTCTTATAGAATGCTAAAATAACTTTACTCAAATTGAGTAAAGTTATACTAATGTTATAAATCTCTATGATTACCTCTTTTCTTTCATTATATCTAACATTTCTACAAACCTTTTGAATACATCTTTCGATAGCGGTTTTGTCAGTCTATCCGCTATTATTGTGTTTGTCAGGATATAGCTAATATTGATTCTGTCTTTCTCTTTGAAATCGCGAATATAGTAATATACTATATCAATATATTTTGATCTGTTAGTGAGCTATGGATTCTTGATTAATATTATTGCTCCTTGATTATCCCTTTTTATATTGATTATTAATCCATTTTCAGCAATAAGATATCTATATCCCATATCTCTAAATATCTATACAAGCCATTAACCTTGTTTCACTGCGATAGACTAGGCTATGTATTCTGATTCTGTAATCGATATTGATACCGAATTCTGTTTTCTACTTATTCAGAATATTAGTTCTCCTCCTAGTAATGCGATTACTCCTGATGTGCTTTTTCTGTCTATAATATTGTTTATATAGTCTACATCAGAATATAAAATAAGATTTCTAACTCCCCCTGGTCTAAAGCGCAGCTTGTAGCTGATTGTTGTATATAAATATCTTATAACTCTTTATAATTGATTTATATGAAATTGTATTAAATCTTTCATATATTGACTAAGCTTACTAAGATTAAAAGCTATATTCGGTTTTGAGTATATCATTATATATATTAGCTCTCCGATTATACGACTGTACTTATTAGGATCGGTTCGTTCATCGTTGTCTTTCGCAGAGCGAAGGGCATCGTAGTCTTCAATTGGAATGGAAATTAGTTTAAACAACTCTTTTATAAAATCATATCTACTTAGGACTTTCTTGAGATATTGCTCTTAGTCTATATAAAGTGATCGATTCTTTCTATCTCTAATTATTCTCATACCAAGAAGCTTTGAGTTTTCTATCTCCCCTAGATTCTTAATATTGAATATAAAGATAAGTTGGTTGTTAAACCAAGTGATTTCATTCAGATTTTGTACTACAATAGGAAAATCATCTACATAGAATAAAACTATAATACCCTATTTAGAGTAAATGAATAAATATAGATTAGTAAGACTCTAAGAAAACCCCCATTGTAACATATACTTTTTAATCAGTTCGTTCCAATCCCGGGCTGTCTGCTTCAGGCCATATAGGCTGTATAAAACCTCGAGAACATGACCGGGTTTCACTCGGACCCCTTTTAACACGAAAAGGAATATTTTCTCTTTCAGTTTTGCTTCCGTAAATATATTCTTGATATCGAAATAATATACCTCTAGGTCCTGTAATATTATTATTGATAGAAATAATCTTATTATCACTGATTGAACTATAGGGGCAAATATATCGAAATAATTGATATTATATTTTTATGTGAAACCTCTAGCGACCAATCGAGTCTTAAACCGATTCAACAAGCCATCGAGATTCAGCTTGGTAGTGAACACTCATTTCGTACTAATTAGGTTAATAATACTATTATTGAATATCTATTTCTATGTATTGTTTTTCTTCAATTCACTGATTTCTCGATTGATTGTCTCTTACCATTATTCTTTATAAATAGAATCATGAATCGCTTCTTTATAAATCTTTGGGATTGGGATATCTTTAGTTATAATACTTATAATAATTATCTCAAAGATAAAGGTATATTCGCTTGTATATTCTTTGAAGAAATTCTTTTTAGACTTCAATTCAGCGATAATAACTAGGAATGTATATAATCTCTTTGTTTCTCGAAAGTCTACTGTGTCCTCGCATTCTCGAATTCTTTTTTGTGTCATTGATTCCGTTGGGGAATCAATATCCATTTTATCTTACCCAGTTTCTGATTTCGTCATAGGGGGAATAACTACTCATAATGATAAGAATAATTGAGTTTCTTTATAGTTAGGGATCTCAATGCTTTGTTCCCCTTTTGCTATCTGAGTATTGATATCAGCTTCGTATATAGCTCCAAGGGTATTAATACTCTCATTATTAGGGATTTCATAACTAATCTCAATTCCACTTTCTATATTCGCTTTAGCTATTACTTCTTTTCTAGATCGTTTAATAAGACATCGATCTAGTAGTACATTCTCTATTTCTTGACCTTCTACAAAATCCCTATTCGATATTATACTTCGTAATCTTAAGTTAATCTTTCCTCCTGATAAACCTTCGAAGAACATACAGTTACTAGTCTTAATGACTATATATCTATCTAATATATATATTCACAACTGTTTTATTATATGCTCATTATATTCTATAAATATTCCGATTCAAGCTCGATTAATTAGCTTATCTCATCGTATTCCGTTTGAGTATAAAGATGGATCAATGTAAGAATAGTATTTGAATCCTTATATCTTGATATGGTTGATTGATAATATGTTTCCTGTCTATATTTCATAAGGTAATATTCGCTTTTTCTTTGCTAGCATACTAATATTACGCTATTAGTCACCTAGAATCTTACTACATCTTTACTTGACTTCGAAATTGTTAATTCAGGGTTCAATATAGATTCTATTTCGAGTATATATATCTGATTCCGCTGTGTAATCCCAAAATTCTATAGGCATTATAGAGTCCTTTAACATTGCGTGTATATTTATTTAGATTATCTGGATTATTCATTCTATAGTTCCGTTTTGATTCGATGTGTATATATAAATCGATTACTTTTATACTTCTAATTTGTCTTACTACTCCTGTAATATCTTTTCGATCTCTAGTATATTATTAGTTTTTGTAATTCCTATTAGAAAACTACTTTCCCTTTTTACTACAACTCTCTACTTTTCGAGCTTAGATATAATATCACTTTTCTTTTCCAAATAGATCACCCAGATCTTCCGTGTCCAGCTATCAATGATTTCTGTGAAATATTGTTTTTTTCGAAGAGACGCTGGAAATGGGTCTATGATATTAAGGGAGATAAGAGCTAATGATCTCTTTTTATACTCTGATAAGATATTACTATAATACTTCTTTATCTTAGTAGCTATACAAACTTCATATGGTTCTAGGTCTATTGACAACTTAATATCCTTTTCGAATATTATTACTAGATGTAGTTTGCTTAGAACTCCGTATCCCATATGTCCAAACCTTTAATGCTACAGCCAATAGTATTTCAATCGATTTCTCCTCTAAACTTCCATTTGATTTGTCTTACTTTCGTCGTACATAATGTCTTCAACTTCTACAGGAACTTCTTTTTTAATAACTAGGAAAACAATTTCTGGGTTATCATTTGAAAGATTATTAGGGATCACATAAATGCCATGGAAATTATCTGCAGATAGTATGATTTTTCCTTCTTTATGGAAATATATTCTTCTATTATTAAATGCTTCTTTTGTATTAAAGTATTTATAAAAGGATCTCGTAGATAATAAGCTTGCGTTTAATCCTAGTATATAGAGAGCTTTTAATCTATACTCTGTTTTGTTTCATTTAATGATTATTATCCCGTATTCCTTTACAATTAGTTTTCTTTCTTCAACTTTTATCTTGCAAGATTTCGAGAATTGTTTTATGCTAGATAGAAGATGGAATTGATTAGTTATATGTAATAAGCAGCTAGTATCCGCGATTTATTTTCTAATGCGATTATAGAATGAAATATATACAAACTCATCTGGGTAGTCATATGGTTCATCTTTGTCGGAAATATTTGTAGTAATAAAACCTCGATTTCTTGTAGGTCTGAATGGAATCGGGTCTGATGAATGCTTGTGACTATACTAGTTTGAGGATGTATTATCCTTTAGTATTAATTGGGATGATTATTTGATTGGATTATTCTTGATATATGCTTGAATAGCTGTTTTGTATGGGCATTCTCGAACAATATGATTAGCTTCGTTATAGAGGAAACAATCTTTGGATCTACTGGAGCTATGAGAATACTGGTTCTAATTATAACTTCAACGGTAAAAGCGATCATTATGTCGTCTATTATCTTAAATAGCAATTATAGCCATACTCATATCTTTATTTATATCCACTATTTTATTGATGACTTTCTTCAATGTTATAGATTCATTTATAGCTTGGATCTTATTGAACTTCTCCTCAAAATCGAGATTTTGAGTATTAATGACTTCAATGATCATATTGAAGCAATCTGGAAGTCCTTGAATAAAGAAGCCGAGAGTTGTATCTTTTATTAGAAGATCCTTTTGCTTGGGTTCGGCTTTGATAATCTCTTTCTGTATCGCATAGATCTCTATTTATTCTTTTTTAGTAATAGCACTATCCTTAAGCTTTCATATTATAAGTCAAATAAACTTGTTTTGCAATTCTTCTATTATTACTCGCTAATACTTTTGAATAAGTTTTATTCACTTACTATTGAATTCAGGGATATCTTCAATAAGTTTGTTATTAATCTTGTTGATATATTGAATTACAAAAAGCTCTGTATTAGCTTAACTCTTTTTCATCTATAGGATCATATTGTCAAGCTGATCCATATCTCTATAGTACGCTTTATATATATTTATATTATGATCGATTATATATTCCTAATCCTTCTATATAATATATAATCTTGCTATCTTAAACCATTATCGAAAATTCTTTCGATCGAGAGTTGAGATCTTGAACAGTTTGACTGCATTATCCATTATCATTTTGAAAGACTGGAATAACTTTGCCTCATTTAGACAAAGTTATCTGCAACAGGAATTTCTTTATCGATTTGATGAAAGCAGATTTGTTTTAAGCTTTCGCTATATATTTAATATATTATGAGGAGCCTCTACTATAACTCTTTTTTATTTAACCTCTGCCGTCTCGTTAGCACTATATAGACCTCTGTCTCCTCGCTTTTATATAGGCCTCTGCCTTTCCATTGTGTATAGGCCTCTGTCTTTGTATTGTTAACCTTTTTAACCAACAAATCTAATCCAGGGCAAACCCGGGCTCATAATCTATTAAGATTATAACTCTCTACAAGAAATGATGAGAAGCTTAGGGTTGACTTTGAGGGCCTTTTTGAGGTTATTCACTCGTATATTCTCTATCTCTATATACCTTAAAGGACTTCCAATTCCATATAGTGAAAACTCTTCCCGTGGGGAGAGTTTCCACTAGACCCGAATAGGATTAGCTCTCCCTGTATCTTGGCGCCACGTGAACCACTATCTTTAACATATTAAGGTAATCGATAAGAACTCGATACTTTCTTTTTATAATTTAAGATCTATTTTCGATTTAATTAGGATAAATTCACTACTAAGGAATCCAAGAGTATATGAACTGTATTATACCTTCGAGGAGAAGCAACCAAATGAATCCAACTATATTTATACAACTATTTCGAGTATGACGATAAGAATTATATATAACCCACTTGAACAATCTTTAATAGTTTTAAAGGATTTAAGATAGAAATTTGTAGAATCTTTGGGAATTCCAATGAACTAGAGGTAATAGAAGATAAGATCTTTAACCTCAAGCAGATAGGATTAGTATTAAAGTATGCTACAGAATTCCGAAGATATATGAGAATAATTAAATGAGATGAAGTTGTTATTATGAGTTATTATTGTAAAGGACTCAAACCAGAAGTCAGACTGGAGTTAGAAAGATTTGCTAAAAGCGTAGACTTGAACAACCTAATTCAGAACTTTATCGAATCAGATGATCGTCTTTACCGATATCGATAAAATCAAAGATCATACAAACCCCAGGGAAATCAAAAGCAAGAGTATTACTATAAGAATGAGGGAAGACTATATCACAATCTATAGAGATATAAAGACTCTATAAAACTCGATGCTATATATTACAAAAGCAGGAATAATAATCCAGAGAAGAAATGAAGACAAGAAAATAACTTATGCTTTAAATATGAAAAAGCAGGGTATCAGGCAGTAGAATATTGAAACAAGAAAACAGGGAGTAAGAAGAGCAATTTTAAGAATAAATTCGGCAAAGACCAACTTAATGTTATTTTCACACCACAATTGTGTGTTATTAGCATGACAGGGCTAACCATGCCACCACCAGCTTACGAAGAAGAGCTCGAAGAAGAAGAAGAGATCGAATACCTCTTATAGGTAAACAAAAACCCGTAGTTAGGAGAATCATGGATTATTCGATAAATCGATCAATGGAATTGTTGTATCTAGAGATTTGAAGATACCGATAAAGGAACTATCAACTATGACCTTAGTATAATGAACGCCGAAGAGAATAAGACTTACAAGATTCGGTACATCGACCAGAGAGTAACCCAAGGAACATATTGATACACCCTATGAAAGGATTTACTTGATAATAAGACCAGATCAGGAATCAGCGCTGTCTATCTAGAAAAAGAAGAGCTTCGACAGGTAACGCTAGAGGATGAGATCATCCAGAATAACAAAAATGAGCAAATTATACTACAGCTAAATGCTACAGGACAAATAGGACAAATATACTGTAGAGTCAAAATAAACGGATAAATACAGCAAGTCATGATAGATTCAGGGGCTACAGGAAATTTTATTGTATTAGAAGCTGCAAAGTACTTGGGAGTCTCATTCCAGAAGAAACAAAATCCCTATCAATTGCAGCTAGTTAACGAATAGCTAGTAGGATCTAATGGAAACATTTCATAGAAGATATAACTAGTACGAATGAATATGACCCAATATTCGGAGATTATACAGTTTAACGTTGTACCATTAGGCCAACAACAGATCATTTTAGGAATACTATGATTGAAGGCATATAATCCCAGAATAGATTGATTATAAGAAATAGTGACATTTGATTAGTGCAAGAACGGTTATAATAATATATTCAAGGTATTTGCAAAATGTAATATACATTAAGGAGAGTTGAATACGAACAATACTAGTGATATAGGATACTCAGTCTAGGGTTCTCCATTAAAAGCGAAGGCTAATATATTTCCTCTATAAATATAGAAACCAATGATACAGTAGGAAATCGTAATCAAGACAAAGGAGCCTATGATATTAGAACAGTATAAGAAATACAAATATGTTTTCAAAGAATTAGAGATTCATAAGGTTTTATTAGAACACAAGTTATAGGATTATGAGATAATATTGAAGGAAGATAAAATGCCTGTACACACTCCAATTTATTTAATATCAGCCGATAAGCTAAAGACACTCAAAGAATATATCGATAATAACTTGACTAAGGGATGGATCAAAGAATCTACATCCCAAATAGTAAGTCTAATTATATGAGTACTTAAGAAGGATGATATTAAGAGACTAGTTGTGGACTATAGAAAGCTTAATACACGTACCAAGAAGGATCGATATTCACTTCCATTAGCTACAGAATTAAAAGATCAATTAAGCGGAGCTACAATATTCACTAAGATGGATCTGCGCAACGGGTATCATTTGATTAGAATGAAGAAAGGTAAGAAATGGAAAACTGTTTTCAAAACAAGATACAGACTATATGAGTACCAAGTTATATCGTTTGGGCTAATTAATACACCAGCTACTTTCATGAGACTTATGAATAATATATTATCATTATACTTAGATACTTGTTGTATATACTACTTGAACAACATTCTAATATATTTAAATAACGAGAGCCAATATATCAAGAATATTAGTAGCATTCTCGAAAACTTAGCCAAGACAGATTTGCTATACAAACCAAGCAAATGCGAATTCCACATCAAGGAAACAGAATTCTTAGAATTCACTGTATCAAGCCAAAAACTCAAGATAAGCAAAGATAAGGTTAAGGCAGTGCTTGAATAAAAGCAGCCAAATACAATTAAGGAATTACAGTCCTTTCTAGGATTTGTCAATTTTTATTAAAGGTTTATTAGAGATTATTCAGGGATTACAATATCCTTAACCAATTTAATCAAGAAAGATCAAGGAAGTTTTGAGTAGACTATCGAAACGCAGGAATCATTCGATACACTCAAACAAGTAGTGGTAAAGGAGCCAATACTATTGATATTCGACTCAAAGAAACCAATCATAATAGAAACGGACTCCTCAGATTTTGCTATAGGCGCAGTTCTGAGCCAGTCGGGTCAGAATGAGAAATACCAATCAATTGTATTCTACTCTCGAAAGCTATTATTAGCTGAATTGAACTATAAGATATATGACAAAGAATTACTAGTAATAGTAGATGCATTTAGAGAATGGCGAGTGTACTTAAAAGGATCGAAGTATATAGTACAAGTGTATACAGATCACAAGAACTTGGTTTACTTCATTATAACGAAGCAGTTAAACAGACGACAGGTCAGATGGTTAGAGACTATGGCCAATTACAATTTTAAAATTTCATATATTAAAGGATTAGAAAATGCTAGGGTTGATGCTCTCAACTGAAAACCAGAATATCAAGAGAATAAGTTATATGAATTATATACTATATTCAAGAAAGAAGACGAATCACTAGTTTATAATGTATTACAACTTGTAGTTATATATATATTGAAAGACAACCATCTTAGGAACCAAATCTAATCATATTACAATAAGGATACTACAGCTATACGCATATGCAAGACAATAGAACTAGGATTCACAATAGAAAATGAAACTATATATTTTCATGGAAAGGTATATATTCCGAATCAAATGATTAAGGAATTTGTGATGGAACAATATAGGTTGCCGGTATACAAACATTAAGGAATTGCAAGAATATTTGTAAGAATACAGGAAATTAGTTACTTTCCACAAATGAGAATAATAATTGAAAAAGTTATTAGAAATTGTGATACCTGTATACAAAACAAGTCATTACGATATACTCCATATAATCAGCTCCAGACTCCAGACATACCTTCTCAACTATGGAAGTCCATCACATAGGACTTTGTGGTCAAACTACTATTATCAAAAGACCCTACTACAGGAATCGAGTACGACGCGATACTTAATATAGTAGACAGACTAACGAAATTTGCTTATATAATATTATTCAAGGAAATATGGGATACTAAGCAATTAGTATATGTGTTTTTAAGGGGTATAGTAAGTATATACAGAGTACTAGATGAGATAATCTCGGATCGAGATAAGCTTTTTACCTCGAAATTCTGGACTACCTTATTAGCACTTATGAGTATCAAGAGAAAGCTATCGATATCTTTCTATTTACAAATAGATGGTCAAACAGAGAGGACCAATCAGATAATGGAAGTATATCTTAGATGCTATATAAATTATCGATAAGATAATTGAATAGAACTATTACCTATAGTACAATTCGCATATAATATATCAGAAATAGAAACCACGAAAATCACCCTAGTACAAGCTAATTTTAGGTTTAATCCACAAGCATATAAAATCCCGATACTATAAGAAGTTAATACTGAATCAGTGATAATACAAGTCGAACAGCTGAAAGATTTCTAAGAGTAATTAGCTTTTGATTTAAGATTTATATCTTTCAGAACAATAGTATATTACAATACGAAATATAATATGGAATTTACACTTAAAGAGGGGGATAAAGTTTATCTGCTACAACGAAATATCGAAACCAAGAGACCAAGCAATAAACTCAACTACAAAAAACTAGAACCATTCAAGATTGATAAAATAATAGGAATAGTTAATTATCGATTAAGATTACTAAACACAATGAATATTCACTTAGTATTCCATATATCCTTGCTTAAACTAGTACCACTAGAAATACCAAACACACTAATCATAGAAATCGAACCAATCAACCCTAATACTGTTTATAATGTTGAAACAATACTAGATTGTAAATACGTTAGAGGTATAGTCAAATATTTGATTAAATGATTAGATTATTCATATACCGAAAATTCATGGGAACTAAAAGAAAACCTCAACTGCTCTGAGAAGTTGAAGGCATTTCATTAGAGATATTCGAATTTGCCTAGAAAGAAGGAGATTCTATCGAAGCAAGAATCGAAGAATCCAAAGAAAAATCGAAAACAAAGGAGTCGTTACTAGGGCCAGCAATAGAGACAAGTATTACTTCCTTGTTCTTTACAGTACACTCATTTTCCAACTTTTCTTGCTTCTTCGCTTCCTCCAGTTTATCTATAGTCTTCAAATCACAACGAATTAGCTCGCTACCTCGAGTCTAAAGAAACTTATACTGTTTTCGTAAACGCACAAGCCGAACAGCAGTAACCACTATAAGAGAAGCAGCTTTCTTTTCTTTTTCATCCAATCTCTTCTGTTCCCATATCAGACTACGGAGATCGGTAGCAGAAGAACCAGAAATATTACACTTCGCACCCCGGCGAATATATTTATTACACTGAAATGAATTTTCCTTAAGAATAATACATATACAAGAGTTCGTTTCGTAATAGGTACAAGATGGCATAATATCACCTTGGAGCTCGATCAATAAAGCGAGTTCAAGATATTTCTTATATTTCCTTAATCTTATAGATGGTATAGTAGAAAAGAAAAGAACGATACTAAAGTTAATATACATAAGGAAATTGCTGATTATATAACACTTGGGGCAAGTATTAAGCTGAGAAGGGGATAGTATTACAATAGTATCCAATATACTACGTTACATGGCCAAATGATCACATAATGAATCTAGAGGATCTATAGGATCGAAGAATATTTATTTAGATCTATAAGATCCAAGGGATCCAGGCAGAACAGAGCTTTAAGGTTCTATAGAGAACGAAGGTCTATATAAGAAATGGGATTTCATTGAATATAAAGCTTTGTACTCAAGAATAATCATTAGTTTCACTACTATAGTTACAAGAATTGCAATCAGTTACAATCTTATTGAATTCCTATTTGAAGTCTAGTCTAAACCATCTCGAGAGAACTCTAGACACTTCCACGTGACCCTAGAGGCAGCTCCCGTAACATTTAGTTAAGTTCTAAAGAAAGATTATAATAAAACATTTGCTCCTATAGTTCAACTAAATACTCTTCGTCTTTTTCTAGCAATTACTACACAAGAAGATTTGGAATACTTACATTTTGATATTAAGAATGCTTTTATTAAATTGTATTTGAAAAAGGAAATCTATTTAGCCCTTCTTTAAGGAGTATAAATAAAATAAGAGTATATTCTTCATGCATTTTGTAGTCTTTATAGCTTGAAGCAGGCTGATAAAGATTAGAGTTTATTATTGAAAAAGCATCTACTAGAAACCAGATTTATACAAAACCAGGCCGATCTCTGTTTATATATTAATCATCAAATGAATTTAATATTATTAGTATATATAGATAATATTGTTATAATTACAGCATAGAAACAAGATATTAAATAGTTCTATCAAAAACTCTCTATTCGCTTTAATACTAAGAATCTGAAGAAGATTAGTAAAATCTTAGGATTTTATATTATTCGAAATAGAAAAGAAAGAACTCTAATAATAGATCAAAAAGAGTATTTAGATACTATGCTTATACAATTCGGAATTCCCCACAGTTAATACACATCAAGAAAGATATCAATATCTAATTACAGCTAATTACGATCTATATACCCAAATAACGAATTGATAGATATTCATAAATACTAATAAGCGATTGATAGTATAATTCATCCTATGATTTATACAAAACCAGATATCGCTTTCAGTTTTGAAAGATTAGTATAGACTATATCCAATCTAGTAAAGTATTATAATATTATACTCAAGAACCTTATAAGATATCTGAGATTAATTATCAAATAGAAACTACGCTTCGGGCCTGGGGGAGTCTAGTTGATTATATGTAAAGATTATAATCTCCTATAGGATATTATTAAAGTCTATATAAATATAGATTGAGTATTTAATAAAACTAATCGAAAAAGCATTTCGGGAGGTATAGTAATATTCTATAATGAATTAATCTTATAGGCAAGCAAGAAGCAAACGTCTATAGCAACATCAAGTATAGAAGTAGAGTACATTTCAATAGCTATATTTGCGAAGCAAGGCTAATGACTAGCTCAACTACTAAAGGACTTGAAACGCTTGAAGTATATTAGTAATAAAGAGGCAGTTTAGATGCTAGGTAATAACTAAGGAGTATTAGTCCTAACTAAGAACTCTCATCTATATAAGCAATCAAAGTACATGTTACGACGAATTAGTAACAGGCTGTAGAATCACTGACTTATAGGCTATAATGGTATTATAGGCCTTAGTGATTCAGCTGTAGTATACCGGGGGACACTAGGTACCCAAGGAAAGCCTCAGGCATGTATATAGCATTAGTCATAGGATACCCTAGGAACCTAGAACATAGTTCCTAGGATAGTAGGTCCTAGGAAAGACAGAATATAGTAAGCAAGAAGGCTTCACTAGGATTAGTAATATCCCAGAGGATTAGCCCCAGGACAAAAGAATAAGCTAGGATACCAAGAGTCACGGGATTAGTATCCCGTGATGGACAGCTCAGGAACGATAGCGCTTTAGGAGCGACCGGCTGTCCCAGTTGTTCAAGTAAGATGAAGATCTATATAAGGGAATGGGTTTCATTATAATATAGAGCTTCGTGCTTAAGAATAATTATTAGTTTTATTACTATAGTTACAAGAATTACAATTAGTTACAATCTTATTGAATTCCTATTTAAAGTCTAGTCTAAATCACCTCGAGAGATCTCTAGATATTTCCATATAACCCTAGAGGCAGCTCTTGTAATACTTTGAGCATTATTTCTGCTTCAAATATTGATTCGATAATCAAATCACTAATATAACATCTAGAGATACCTCCACAGATTAGTCTATAGAAGATATCAACGATATCGAGATAATCAATACTTCAAAGGAGATTATTATCAATGAAACCCTTAAGATCGCTTTATTAGACAAATATCAAGATAATCAATAAGAACTCGATATTTTCCTTTTATAACTTGAGATCTATTTTCGATTTAATTAGAATAAATTCATTATTAAGGAATCTAAGAGTATATAGGCTGTATTATACCTTTGAGGAAAAGCAATCAAATAGATCCAATTATATTTGCGCGATTATTTCGAGTATAATAATAAGAATTGTATACAATCTATTTAAATAATTTTCAATAGTTTTGAAGGATTTAAGATAGAGATTCATAGAATCTTCGGAAATTCCAATGAGTTAGAGGTAGCGGAAGATAAGATCTTCAACCTCAAGTAGATAGGATCAGTATTGAAGTATACTACAAAATTTCAAAAATATACTAGAACAACCAAATGGAATGAAATCGCTATTATAAATTATTACCGCAAAGAACTCAAACCAGAAGTCAGATTAGAGTTAGAAAGATCCGTCGAGAGTATAAATCTAAACGATCTAATTCAGGACTTCATCGAATCAGATGATTGTTTCTATTAATACCAATAAAGCCAGAAATTATATAAACCTTAGGGAAATCAAAAGCAAGAGTGTTATCGCAAGAATAAGGATAGATTATATTACAATCTACAAAGATATAAAGACCCTATAGAACTCAATACTACGCATTACAAAAGTAGGAATAATGATTCAGAGAAGAAACGAAAACAAGAGAATAACTTATACTTTGAATATAAAAAAGCAGAGTATCGGGCAGCAGAATATTGAAACAAGAAAACAGGAGATAAGAAGAGCAACTTTAAGAATAAGTTCGGCAAGAGCCAACTTAATACCACCTTCACTCCACAATTGTGTACTGTTAGTATAACAGAGCTAGCCATGCCACCACCAGCTTACGAAGAAGAGCTCGAAGAAAAAGAAGAGGTCAAATACCTCTCATAAGTAAACAGAAACCCATAGTTAGGAGAATTATAGTCTATTCGGGAAATTAATCAATGAAACCATTATATCTGGAAATTCGAAGATATAAACAAAGAAACTATAAACAAGGACCTCAGTATAACAGATGCTGAAAGGGGCGAATCGTACAAGGTTCGATACATCGATTAGTATCGAATTCTATAGTTTGGAATTACTACAAACATATCATTTGTAAAAAGAATTAGTATTGATCACCTCTAGTGGCTAGATAAAGAAAAGCTATGGGAAGTGTTTTATCACCATACATCTAAAAGAAATAAGAATCAGGTTCTATTTTTATGCAGAAGAATAAGAGAAGAATATTAGGTCCAGACTTAGATTATAATACCATTACCAATTGTGGGTACGATAATAAAAGTCACTCAAGGGAACTATTGATATACCCTATGGAGGGACTTACTTGATAATAGAACTAAATCAGGAATAAGTGCTATCTATTTAGAAAAGAAAGAACCTCGACATATAACATTTGCTAATGAGATCATCCAGAATAACGAGGATAAGCAAATTACATTATAACTGAATACTACAGGACAAGTAGGACAAATATATTGTAAAGTCAAAATAAATAAACAAATATAGCAAGTCATAATAGATTTAGGGGCTACAGGAAATTTTATTGTACCAGAAACTACAAAGTACTTAGAAGTCCTATTTCAGAGGAAACAAAACCCCTATCAATTGTAGTTAATTGATGGACAGCTAACAGGATTTAATGGAAATGTTTTACAGGAGATATAATCAGTATAAATGAATATAACCCAACATTCGGAGATTATATAACTTAATATTATACCATTAGGCCAACAACAGATTATTTTAGAAATGCCATGATTGAAGGCACATAATCCCAGAATAAATTGGTTACAAGAAATAATAATATTTGATTAATACAAAAACGGTTATGACGATATATTTAAAGCGTCCGCGAGATGTAATACACACCAAAAAGAATTAAACGCGAATAACCTCAGTGATATAGGATATCTAGTTTAGGGTCCTTTATTAAGAATGAAGGCTAACATATCTTCTTTATAAATATAGAAGCTAATAATATGGCAGAAAATCGCAATCAAGGTAGAAGAGCCTATGATACCAGAATAGTATAAGAAATACGAATATATATTCAAGGAATCAGGGATTCATAAGGCTTTGCCAGAATACAAGCTATGGGATTATGAGATAATATTAAAGAAAAGCAAGATACCTATGTATACCCCAATTTATTCAATATCAGCCAATAAGCTGAAGACGCTTAGAGAATATATCGATAACAATTTGACTAAAGAATAAATCAGGGAATCCATGTCCTAAGTGGCAAGTCCAACTATATGGGTATCTAAGAAAAATAGTATTAAGAGACTAGTTATAGACTACAAAAAACTCAATACACTTATCAAAAAGAATCGATATTTACTTTTATTAGCTACGGAATTAAGAGATCGATTAGACGGAGCTATAATATTCATTAAGATGAATCTATGAAATGAGTATCACTTGATTAGAATGAAGGAAGGTAAGGAATGGAAAACTGTTTTTAAGATAAGATATAAGCTATACGAATATCAAGTTATACTATTTGGGCTAACTAATACACCAGCTATTTTTATGAGATTTATGAATAATGTATTATTATAATACTTAGATACTTGTTGTATATACTACTTGGACAATATTCTAATATATTTGAATAATAAGGTCCAATATATCAAAAATGTCAGCAATATTTTTGAGAGTTTAGTTAAAGCCGATTTGCTATGTAAACTAAGCAAATGTGAATTCCACATCAAGGAAATAGAATTCTTAGAGTTTACTATATCAAGCCAAGAGTTCAAGATGAGCAAAGATAAGATTAAGACAATGCTTGAATGAAAGCAGTCAAATACGATTAAAGAATTATAATCCTTTCTAGGATTTGTCAACTTTTATCGAAGGTTTATTAAAGGTTATTCGGGGATTACAATATCCTTAACCAACCTAACCAAAAAGGATCAAGAAAGTTTCGAATGAACTATTAAGGCGTAAAAGTTATTTGATATATTCAAATAAGTAGTAGCAAAGAAGCCAATACTATTGATATTCGACCCCGAGAAGCAAATCATAGTGGAAACAGACTCTTTAGATTTTGCTATAAGAACAGTTTTGAATCAACTAGATCAAAATGAGAAATAGCAACCAATCGTATTCTACTCTCGAAAACTATTACCAGTCGAATTGAACTACAAAATATATAACAAAGAATTACTAGCGATAGTCGATGCATTTAGAGAATAACAAGTTTACTTGGAAGAATCAAAATATATAGTACAGATATATACGGATTACAAAAACTTGATTTACTTTACCACAACAAAGTAGTTAAACAGATAACAGATCAGATGGTCAGAGACCATAGCCAATTATAATTTTAAAATTTCATATGTCAAAGGATCAGAAAACACTAGGGCCGACGCTCTCAGTCGAAAATCAGAATATCAAGAGAATAAGTTGTACGAATTATACACTATATTCAAGAAAGAAGGCGAATTATTAGTTTATAATATATCACAACTCGTAGTTATATATAACGTGATTTATCAGTGTGCGGGTCATATCAGTGTGCGGGTTATTTTCACCTCAATTCACTCTCTTCTCTTTCAATACGCGTTTTTATCAACAATCCACAATGAATTCGAATAATCAAGAAGCCCGTATACTCCTCGCTATCGAAGCTATTCAAAAAGACAAAAAAACAAGTATT
>PQXI01000460.1:0-16721 GCA_004786145.1 Botrytis paeoniae | reverse complement strand
GAATCATTAAAGATTGAAGAGAGGTGGTTGATTAGAGCAGTGAGATTTATGAGGTGGCCGAAAAGAGGGGTGGCCGAAAAGTGGGGTACTGAACTTATATAATTTCGTGTGCTTGATCAGTTGAGCTTTGGGAGAACGATTTGTAAGGATAATCTCCGAAGGATTCTTGAAAGCGCACAAATAGTCTTTCGAGGTTTCGAAAATACCCTGTTTTACTGAGTAGGAAATTCCTATCGGGGGTCGAGCTTCTTACTTCGATGGATTTGACCATGTCGCATTCTTTTATGGGTGCACTTTCAGGAAGGTCAATGTCACGTCTCCGTGGGTAATAACGAGGGCCCATGAAGAAAGTGACATTTTCATTCATGTCATAAAGATAGAGCGTATCGATCTTTGGATTGAAATAATTGAAATGAAAATCATCACAGCCGGCAAGATTAGTACCATCGAAAAGAAGTGGCATATGTTTCAAAGCGAACTCGCGAGATTCATGATTTATTTGAAAGAGAACCGGAATTTTTTTCTTTATCTTCATTTAGTATGTTTTGACGAGATGGGACCTAGGTTTAGGAAGTGCAAATTCCCAGATCAAGCTTCGGAGCTCGACAGGAAGCATGGAGAATGACATGATAGCTAGGTAGGTAGTTTTGAATAAAGGCTAACTAGGTATCTAGGTATCTAAATTTTAGTGGGATGTGTTTGTCTATCTAAATTGCTTTATGATGAGAAGTTTGGATAATATTAATGAAACCTACATTGATATATAATGAATCATAATGTAGTGTTCCGACATAGTTTTTAGGTAGTTTCCAATCAATAAAGATTCTGTGAAGAGTTCTGGGAAATCACAATCTGTTGTTCCAATAGTAGTAGTAAATGCACAATCGATTCAGTCTATTTACAGCTAATGCTACGCTGACTATACGATGCGCCTATGTGTGAGTTGTTCCAACATAATTCAACAGAACAAAGGATAGCACTATTGTAAATAACAATTAGATGAGAAGAGTCCAGCAAGCTAAACGGTTCTGTAAGTTGCAGATTAGAAGGGATATGATAAAGGAGACGGGGTCAGAGAAGTGATTGAAATAAAAGTATCGATAAGAAAGGGTAAGATAAAATAAATGCATTTTTAGGATTTATATAATATGAATTGACCGATTGATCTGTTGAACTATTAGTATGAAGGATTGAGCATACTAATCTCGTTTATTAATCCTCTGTGGATATATTACTTTGTGTATATGTGGTTAAAAGGAAACAAATTTTCACACAACGTTATTGAACGAACATCCAGACTTTCCTCTACCTCAGAGCTCGAAAGCCTGCCATCAAGGAGATGAGATCAATTCTTAGTACAAAGAGTTTGAATTTTGAACGACTAGCTATCACTGGAAGAGATTTTAGTTGAGCACTGATATATCGCTGTTTAATATGGTCACTTGAGTTGTAGAGCAGTACATACAGACTTGCGGGATCTATTATTAACCGAAGGTATCTAGACGATGTGGATGGACTGTGGAAAATAAAAAATAAAGTGTATCATGAGGACTACTATAACTAGACGTCATAATAGGAGAGAGAATTGCGAGGATATTGAATGAATGTCACTTGACAAAGAAAGATATAAGGGGTTTTAAATGAAAGAAATATTGTATTGAAATAGGAATGGAAATTATATGTCAATAATTATCAAAGAAAAACGCATGCAAAGGAGTTGGATACGGGTTGTGTAGTGGGGTTGGGTCAGGGTAAAGCTTGCCTTGACTCAAAAGGGATGGTCATGGAAATAGTCAACACCGTATTGACCAGTCGAATCAACAATGCGCTGGTCGATCCGCGTAAGAAAAATCTCGATTCTAGGAACTCTACTGATTAAACCGGCATTGAATCGGGTTTGAAACCACCCGCGTGCAAGTCGGCTACCTGCATTGTTTGTTGCGTACACAGGTGCGAATATGCCCCCGACGGAGCGAGAAAAGCTGTACTGAATTCTCAAACATTCGAGGTTTCGGAAATATGCAGCGGGTCCTGCTTGATTCATCTGATCTTCATCAACTTGAATGGAAACAACATTGTCGGCCTGTGCCATCGGTGCTTCGTGAGTAAGATCCACAGCTGGGGGAAGAATAGTAGGTGGAAATACAAAGAGTCGGGTGGCG
The DNA here is from genome assembly GCA_004786145.1 of Botrytis paeoniae. Classification (NCBI taxonomy): domain Eukaryota; kingdom Fungi; phylum Ascomycota; class Leotiomycetes; order Helotiales; family Sclerotiniaceae; genus Botrytis; species Botrytis paeoniae. Next base: position 14,559 of record PQXI01000460.1, on the reverse strand, counting down.
CCACCATCAAAGTAAATAAGATCTGAACTTGGATTGAAATACCTGAACTGCTCAGGATAACCATTGCCATTGACGCCACCGAAAAGACGCCTGAGCTGTTTGAGAGCCTCTGTTCTGGATTCGTAATTTACATAGAGGATGGCTGGGTTCTGACGGGAATGCGCTCTGTTATGTCTCATCGCATTGTCAGTGATTCTGATGGTTTGAGGCCCCGGAATGACTAGATTCCAAATCATGAGTCGAATCTCTGGAGGTAAACTGGAAAATGCAAAACTTGTTGATCTTGGAGGAGCTCGAACAATAGCATTTGACTGGAAGCTTTGAGGAATAAGGGAGCTTTCCCCGTCCGGAAGAGCATTGAATAGCTGAAGAGCCTGCTGCGCTGGAGTGGGTGCGCGTCTATTCTCCCATCTGTTGATTGCAACTGCAAGAGCTGGCCCCGGTGCGGGTTGAGCTGCAAGACTGCAATTCCGATCAGGAAGAGCATCTAGCATCGAGAGATTATCCTGCTGTGGATTGGATGTTCCTCCGGCTTGCCATTTGTTTGTCAAAGCTCGGACTGTCCCTGGGACGATTAGATTTTGATTGTTCGAAGACATGGTCTTGAAGTTGAAAATCTGAAGATGGATTGATATTCTGTTGATGTGGTTAGAGTATCGACCGACTATGCAGGAATGAGAATGGAGATATTAGAATGAAAAATGGCTAGATATATATAGGAGATAGCTCGAGCTGTTCCCATACAGTTTCCATATAGCTCCCATACAATTTCCATATAGTTCACACACAGTTCACACACAGTTCAAACAGGGTTGCAATATTCATGAAGTTGAAATAACGCCCGACACAATGTACGCTTGTTTGATGATTGTTCAGAATACTGGGCATCTAAATTGCAAACCGTTTGTGTTATTTGGTCCTGCATGGTAGTTCATGGGTTTCAAAGAACAATCATTTCTGGTGTGTACTAGCTTATGAATTTTGAAGCAAAAAGTAGACACTTTTAAACCTAACACACGATTCTAATTTTAACCTCAGGTCCTATTCAACGCGCATGATGATCCGAACAAGAACATGACGTATGTCAGAGCAGGAGATACTCAAGTATAGTTCTTTTACATTGAACCTAGCACTAAACAGGAGATCTAAATCACGAACTTCATTTAGAAAGACTAGGGACATTGTTTCAAATTTTATTCGCTATTCTAACACAACGTAGTGGTACATCGTCTGCTAAATTAATCATTTAGGTCATTGCCCAGTCTGAATTATTCGTCACTTAATCTGGGGGCCGGCTTCTCCGCTTGCTACTCCTAAATGCAATTTTAACAGCTTCCCAGATCTGAACCACCTCTTTTCGTAGTTCCTCCACCCTCGCGATGCTTTCGAATTTCTCGCGTGATTCTGCGCGCTCCCAAATAACCATCATCTCTTTCAAAATCAAGCGAAGTTTTTGGTGATATGGGTAGTCCACCAGGAACTCGCGAGATTGATGAATTGCGGCCGCGGTCTTGCAGTCCAGCACAAAGATTAGAGTGGAAGGGTATGTGTGTGGAACCAAGGAGTCTGCTGATGTTGGTACATGTCTCTTCCCATATATTCGTTGCATGCTTTCATTTACCCGGTCAATAGATTCAATTGGAAGTCCAGCGTGCTGCGCCAGCAGAGAGTCTGCCTGTATTAGATGATAGTGATTGTGAAATCTTCAATGAAGGATGGTCAATCTTTCACTTACCTCGAAATTAGGGTCATGAGCTGCGACATTCCCTGACTCCACAATGCGTCCATCTAGCATTCTGCCATTGTGACCTTCGAACATAAAGTGGATGTTCTCAAGGTACCTCAGTCTCAAGGCTGTCCCAATTCTTAGAAGGGGCTTGACCCTCTCGCTAATTTCTCGGAGTGCTTCGTGATTTGAGCGTAATTGCTGATGTTCTTCGCTCAATTTTTCATAATCAGACACCAGCCCAAGATTCTTCTTCCGCTCTTCTTTCAAATTTCCTATGATCTTTTGATACTTTGCGTCTAACAAAACAGAATTTTCGTGTAGCACTTTATTTCTGTTATCTGCTAGACGTAATTTCTCGCTAGTCTCATGCCTCTCGCTCTCTATCTGATTCTGTATTTTTTTAATGCTCATCTGAAAGTTATCTAGTTGCAGTAACATTTCTTTTTGGTGATCTCTCCGCATTCTTTCAATGACCTCAACTGCAGAAGTGCGTTCTGCTTTTAACTCTCTGTTTTCATCGAGGGCTGATTGCAGTAGTCTCCTTAGTTGGGCAGCTGACTCTCTTCCCGAGGGGCCTGACGCTTCTCCTGAAGGGTGTAACTCATAGAGAGTATTCTGCTTAATCATCATTAAAGCCCAGGAATCACCTGCCTGTGGCTCACCCGTAGGTAGAGTGTGATCGGTGACTACCACTATGTTTCCTTTGGTTCTGCATTTGGTACAGATGAAAATAGTGTGCATTTCCTTTCTCAAGTCCTTCACAACCTGAGCGTAGGGGTCGGTCTTAGACTGGTCTGCATCATGGCTGGAATCTACAGGAGTAGACATTGCTGTCAATTTCGAAGATCAAAGAAGTGATATAGGTAGGTGAGATGGGTTGCCTAGACTGAAATGAGATCTTATTGTAGGGGCGCGGACAGAATCTGTAGTCGGAATCGACAAAGGTGACCATTACAAGGCGGGTTGAAAATGTCGTTTCTTCAGATAAATCGCCGGAATAAAATGCGCAGCTGAATTGTAAAAGGAGTGGAATCCGGGGAGACTTGAATTGTCAAAGTGGGAAGTTGTATGTATCTCAAAATGTTTCTCGTAAGAATGCAGTTCCTTTTCGTGATTGTGTGTGAAAGGTTAGAAAAAAAGAGTTCAACTATACAACTTTAAAGACTGCTGTGTGCTTTTGTACTCGAGTTCCTTGATTCTGAAATGATTGTGCAATTAAACTATTTTATACTCTTATGTATAAATTGGCAAACAAGGCTCGAAAACAGGGTACAGTACCTGCAAATGAGATTTATAATGCAATATAAGCGTAAAATTAACGACTCCAATAGTTTCATCTAATTCTAAATTGGCTGGGCCTATTTTCACCCGGCTGTCCACACTTGCTGTAGCATCATCAAGTGAATGAACAGTATAAATATTCAATAGTATGAGACTTGTTTTGATATATAGATGCTGGTGAATCCGATGGGCAGTTCATACAACTCATTGATTATTAATTTAGAAAACAGGATTATCGTCTTTTTATGGAATTTTTCTGAGTTTGTGTTTGTCATAGGAGATGAGCAACCCAGAATAATCTGTTGGAACTTTCCTTCAGTTTTCTATGCTGAATCATTCTCCAGTAACAACATGTATATATGGGCAGTTTTTAGGATCTTGCCTTCACAAAAAAAGATCTATGCTGCTAAGCTAGTTCGTGTCTAATTGCACAAATCAAAATTTACCAGATAATTTGTTTGATTCAATGAATGATATTCAGAAAAACAGACAGCAAGAAATTTGTCGAATGTCAAAAATGGTTTTGATGAGTCATGTGTTGCAAGCAAAACAAAAACAACAGTGTTATTACTGATCAGGTATCATTCGTCCATCATTACACCAAGCTCATCCAAATACACCTAAGAATTAATTTTCCATCATGTCCAAAACAATATCCTATGATACAAAGAAACCATATACTCATTATGTGTCGCATTTCGCTACGTGAGTTTGACCCACCCCATCGCATCGCTGGAATCCCACATTGGGGTCTCCATTCTCAGTACGCATTCTTTACGCAATCCATTGTTAGATCTTTCGTAAGAGCATAGTATCGTTCGTAACATTCCTCCTTCTTTACCCGCGAGTAGGGCTACAGATGGAGGACGCTCGGCGGAGAAAACAGTAACAGTCATTGTGCCCTGGGATGTATGTGGTTAGTTTGGCTATATGTTTGAGACCAGAAAAATGGTAAAAACTTACGGTATCAATCAATGTGAACAGTCTATGCCCGTGAGGAAGGTCCGCCACATTGAAGTGAGGTTCCCCGCCGATTCTCTCATCTGCTTTACCAGTGCAGTATGGACCGCTAGAAGGTGTGTATTCAAGACGACCAATTGAGTTGCCGAAAGTAAGAGTCTCGATCTGGTCAAGTGGAAGAGTTCCTTCAAAGCCGACAAGCCAAGGTGTGGCACCCCCTTATTCCATTGTTAGTATCAAACAGTCAAGCAGAGAGAAAATCACTCACAAACTTTCCCGCCGTAGAGAATCCGCACAGCGAAGGGTGCTGAGAGCAATATAATAAGTCCCAAGACTAAGAAGAAAGCCCCCAGTCCGCCAACTGAGCCGCCTTGAGCCACCAAAGCGCATCCCGTAGTAAATAAAATTGGTCCAAGTGCCAACGCCAAATCAGCGCCCAGCTTTTTCCAAGATCTTCTCCTGAGAGAATAGATTCTGGGAATGTCCTTCCAGCGAATAGAGATTGCATGGGCGCCATCTAGAATCAAGGATCCGTCATGGCAAACGCCCGCTACCTGACAGAGAGGCTGAATGTCCCATAAATTGGCACCAAGATTATCTTCAAGATTGAACCACGCAGGTTTACCTGTCATGCGAAGGCCATCCATGCAAGCCATACGTTCGACGATCTGATCACTATCGTTGGCCAGTGATAGCCGGGCAAGAGCTTGCTCTTCTGTATCAGAAGGATCCATACGGGGGCGTTTTGTGAGAAGAGCCATAAGAGCATAGGCAATATCGCCTCGTTGAAACTCCGTGAACTGCCTAGATTTCAAAGCTTTAAGGGCAACTTGAATCAGCTCAAGCCGACTTAACGATAAGGAACCAGTATAGTGTTCAGCCAACAGACGGAAAATTTCGACATTTCCATCGTGTATAATTTCATTGCTCGGTGTGAGCATTCTTGCCCATGATCGATGCGTGAAATCCATGATATCAACAACTTCTATTTTATCGACACCGTCCTTGTTCTGGAAGTCGGGCGTGCAGATGCTAACTTTATGATCTCGGGCGAGCAAGATTTCAGGTAGACACCAGAGACGTTGACCAAAGAATACTAGGGCTTGCGGAGAACGGTCTGGCAATACAACACAGACCTTCTCGGCCCCACGAGTGACATCACAGAATCGATGAACATCGTCCGTGGCTTCGGGTTGTAGTTCTGCTCTGCACTATCATACAAAGTTAGTGGCCGTTATAGGCCAATTTAGTATCAAAACTTACATGGAAGTCTGCCCAATATGCCTCCATTCCATGATGCATTGTGAGATTTCTTGCTCTTCGATCAATGGCCTCTTGATCCAACTCAGTCTTGCCCGGGTTTTGGTCCGTTGGGGCAGGTCTCTGGTATTGGGCGGCTGCAAAACTAATGAAGATATATGGACCAGAAAAGCTTCCATCTTCGACAACTTCCCATTTGTTGTTACGGAATACAACTAAGGCACGAGGTCGAAGAAGGCGATTCTGTTCACCCTTGATTATGTATGTTTTATCTCCATCATCTTGGCGCTGTCCTTTGATCCATTGCGCTGCATTCGGGGCAGCATCTAGTTGATTCAAAGCATGCTTCGGGTATTCATAGCATTTGTGAGGAAAACTGGTATATTTGTCACTGTTCTTCCCATCGCCATTGGTAATCCCATATACAACAATAAATGTTATGACAGGAAGGACGAGAATAGATCTTCCGATAGCCAAGGCGATGTCTTGGGCAGAGTCGAGTTCATTTCCGATGGCCCATGAAGATACCCTCAAAAGTGTGGGCGCATTTCCTCCAACACGTCGTCGCCTCCATTCTCCTTGGGGTTGGATATCGGGACTGGAAGCGGCTTGTACAAGCATATGATAAGTTTTGCCATAGGAAGGAGAGATATATCTAAGGAGATCTCGAGGTCGCCATGTCTCTCGATTTAACACATCTCTGTGGAAGTGTGTGGGTGCTGGATCGAGGGGGCCTGCCTTTTCTGCGTCCCTCAAGGTAGGGTTGGTGTAGATAAACTGCTTAAACCAATGCCTTTGTCCATCAAAATGATGGTTGATATCTACCGACGTTGACATAATGGAAAAGCTTAAGGCAAAAACTAGCGTCGATGAATAGATTTCTTTGCGATGAAAGGTTGAAGCACGTCAGTAAGGCTTTACAGAAATCCTTTCGATCGTGTAAACAGAACAGTTGACGCGAAAAGTGGCTGTTATTAATTGATTGATTGATTGATTGATTGATTTCATTTACGTCCAGCTTCAGTCTAAGACTATATAGGACGGCTAGGCCTCTAAAGGCTCTAGCAGATAACTTTTTATCTTATAAGATTAGGTATATTCAATTTAGAGAAGTAAAAACAAATACTGAAAACCGATATCTACTTATTATATATATTACATATAATAAGAAAATAAGGATATATATTAATCAAGAAATTAATAAAGGATTTATTCTTTCTTCTTCCTCAATTACTACTCTTTCTATTTCTATAATAATTCTCTCTTCTTTTATTATTACTTCTTTATTTTTTATTGTCTCTCTTTTTTCTATTTCGTTTTGTATAAAGACTTTTACTAAATGCTATACCCTTATAGCTATTTTGGTAATATTAATGAATTTGATGATCAATTTAATACTTACTTTTATATACAGTAAAAATTATATAGTGATTTTAAATAATGGAATTTCCTTGAAGATTTCTTTTCTTTTTGTTCTATATATAGGATAACTAATAAAAAGATATTGTAGTATTTCAATATTGCTATATATATATTTGTTATTGATATATTTAAAACAATATAAATAAGATTTGATATATCTATAACTTAATTTGAATTGAAAGAATATACTAATAGTATTTCGATTAGTTCTACTTGATATCTTGATTTTGGAATCTATTTTCTATAGAAATAGTTTTGAGTAAAATAATAAGAATTGATTTGATTTAAGTGTATATTAATTAAAAATAGAAAGCTATTAATCTGAATTGTATTCTTTGTGTCACGGCGCCAACTACATACTCTGTAGTTGTCTTCGTGCCTCAGGCATTGATTATTAGCGTGCTCTACTTCTTATAAGTAGGGCCTCTCTCTTTCATAGCTCTTCTACCCTTATAGTACAATATAACCCTTTACTCGTACCTTGATACTTTGATAATTATACTCAAAAGTCCAGAGCTTGTTTTGTTCGAAATAGATTATATTGTGATTACTTCTTTTACTAATTTATTTGCTAATTCATTCTCTTTTATTAAAGTATATTGAGGGATTTGATTCAATGAGATTTCGGCTTCTTTTGCTTTAATTATCTTGGCTGCTTTGATTGCTTTTATTTGATATGTTTATTCTAAATAATCTGAAGGTGTTCTTAATCAATATAGATTTGCTTGATTGTTTAAGTAGATCTTGAATTTTTAATCAATATAAATAACTGAACTAATATATTTGATAGCTATTATAATTCCAAAAAGCTTTTTATTATATATTAATTAATTAATACTAATATTGCTTCGCTTTTGATATAGAATTCGATTGATTGATTGATTGATTGATTTAATTAATGTTCACCTTCAGTCTATGACTATATAGGACGGCTAAACTAAAGGGATCTAGCGGATAACTTTTAGAGTATAAAAATAAGAATATTTAATATAGGATAAGTGAAAACCAATACTAAGGACTATCGCCCGCTTACTATATGTAAAGTATATAGTAAATTGATAAGAAAATCGATTTAAAATCTCTTTTCTTTCTTCTTCTATCTTTCTTTTTCTATTTCAATAATAACTCTTTCTTCTTTATATATTACCTTTTCCTCCTCCTCTATTTTGTTTTGTAACTCGGCTCTTAATAGATACCAGATCTGAGTAGCGATTTTAGTAATGTTAATGAATTTGACTACTAGTTCGATACCTATTTTCGTATGTAGCAAGAATTGTAGATTATATAGAATTCGATTATTTGATTGAATAGCTATTATGTCTATTCTAATACTAATCCTATTGATATCACCATGGGGATGATGAAGTCAATATAATACTATGGTTCACACTGTTGTAATATTGCTTGAGATTCTAAAAGCTAGGGCTACGAAACGTATTACTGTAGTACCGAAAGGTGCTAGCGCAAGCGCTAGCACGGTCACATGATCCCTATCCTGACAAATTCTCTTTTCAATAGAGAAAGCATTAGTATAAATATAGGTAGTATTCTTATCTCTATACTTGAAAACAATATTATAAAGAATCGCAACATTTTCTTTTGACGAATTGCTAATATTAACTCTGAAAAGAATTTCTCTTTTCTATGAGGAGAAGTTAAAATGAGTAATCTTTTCGAATGAAGAAAGATTGAAGTTCTGATTTATCGATTCTTTGATTCTCTTTAGTTGTATAGGTTTATATTATTTTCTTCAAGAAATAGAGATCGCTTCCAAATTGGCTTGATCTTAAGCTAATAATACTTTTTCGATATTAATTGAATGGTTTGGTAAGAGTTTAGTTAAACAGAATGTATATTACTTAATATTTGAATCCAATCGAATTTTTGAGGGTTTTAGATCTACTTTTATTTCTATTGGAAGAATTAGGGCTATTTTGAATACTCTCAATATCTTATAAAGAACTAGATTTTGAAATAATTATATTTGTTGGAAACCACATATGTAGCATGTGTGTAGTATGTGTACACTACTACAAAACTCCCCTCTTCGAGTTTTTCCGGATACGTAGACTTGATAACACATATTTAAAATATTATATTCTATGCGTAACTTGCTGTCTACTTCTGATAATTATTAATAAAAAAGAGTTGATATTTGAAAACTTTGGTTTGATTAAAATTAAGTGTTTTTGAGTGATTTTAATCTTTTTATTTATTGAGGTAAACTTAATAGCTTTTCTTTTACTGATAAGATTTCATTTTCCTTTTTTTGTTATAATTATATATATTGATTTAGTTGGTATTATAATAATTGAAATTAGGCTTTTAATTAGTACTTTAATCTGTAATTTGATTTTCTGTATAACTGATTTTAAGTGATTAATTTGGGAGGTGATCATTTTGGAAGCCGTTATAAGTTTTCCTTTTTTAGTATATTCTCTAAAGATTTCGAGAAGGTCTAAAAGCTTTGATTATTTATTATATAATTGAATAAAAATGGATATTAGTAATATAAGATTTCTTATTTTTAGAATTGCTTTTTTTAATATAATTAGTTTGTTCTATATTCTAAGTAATTTATTCTGATTACTGAGGGGTATTATAGTACTATGTTTTTTTATTTTAATTGAATATATAAATAGTATTAGTTATACTTTGAATAATAAAAGGATTATTAAATAGATTAAACTCTTCAACTTTTATTTTAGATTTAACTGACTGATTGGTCGATAGAATAGAGCTAGAGATTTCGAATTGAGGGTTTTCAGAAGGAAAGAAAGAGCTTAAAGATATTGAAGTATCTAGGATAATGATAGAATAAATATTTGATATAATAGAGACTTTAAAGGAAACCTTTATTATAACTATATCCCTGAGTATTGATAGATTATTGAGAGTATTGATATTAAGAATCTTATTCTTATTTTAATAATTTAGAACAAAAATTTTATGCGAATTTTCGTATATGTTTTGCGTTTGGAATACTAACAATAGTATTATAACAATTATTGATTAGAATCACTAAGGGGTAATTGTAATCAATTTGATTTAATATTATAATCTAGATTGATCGCAAAAGGGTCATATTTCGAAGAAAAAGTTTTCTTCGAAATTTGTTGTGTCTGGGTGTTATTAAGGAAATATTCCTTGAAACATAAGCAATCCTTTTCCCGGCATCTTCTACCAACTCCAGAGAAGAAACAGCATTCAAAATTTTGTGACAGAAAAATGGATGGACGCCGAGACCTTTAGAGTAAGGGTTAAACCGATTGAAATGGAGAATACTCTAGGTGGCTTGAGGCTGACTTATCTCATGACATTGATATATGCCCTGTATGACAGGCACTATAAGGCGGGAGGGGTAGCCCGTCTTGAAGTGTTTCCATAGTAAGCACCCAATGTATATTCTTTAAAGATAAGAATTCAATATAAAAATCCTCCTGCTTGTGCTATTTTTAAAAATTTCGAATGGTTCCCATTCGACCAATCATACGCCGATGAACTAAACGTCGTTGCCTAAATGATGATATATGAGTGTATCAATGTCCTACATTGGGGAGAACAGGAAAGCCTGACCTATTATCGGAAAGCCAAGATACTGAAAAGCAATATTTCAAGCCCATTTTTGTCAGAAAAGGGATGCCCAGAAAGCCATAAGCCAGTATCCATGTCATTACCGAAGGCTTCCATTATGCATCAGAATGTTCTACGTGGGTTGAATTACCACCACAGCTTTAGTAGTAGTGCGTTGGCGCTTTCTTTCCCCAACATTGGACTATATTGATATCGAGCTTAGTTCCTACTCCATACTTTATCACTGGGAGTTGAAGGATGATGGAGGGTTCCAAACACTAGCGAGCCAGTCAAAACCCGAATTTGTGTAAACTCACGTGATAATACCGAGGCCTATTTGGATCATTTGGACAATACACTAAAAATAGATTTATGCCTGAACTAAAACCGTATTTAGAATTTAGTGGTATACTTATAAGAAAAAAAGATTCAATTTAGTATACAACCTTATACAAATTTATTAGAAATCACATGTGTAGTACGTATATAGTACGTGTACATCACTACAAAACTCCCCTCTCCGAGTTTTCCGGATATATAGATTCAATACTATATATTCAATATATCATATTCTATATATAACTTGTTATCTATTTCTAATAGATTATAAGCTTTGTATTACAATTAATATTATTATTATCTTATTTTAGGATTTACATACTCAATTCCTTACTTTCTTAATTATAGCTACCAAGTATATAGTCGATATAATTCAGACCAAATAGGGGACTCTTATTGTATTCATAAATAACAATTGAGTTGAATTCTATAAATCCCTTGAAGCTGTAATAATAGTATTTATTAGTCTTGATATATGTATAGGTGATGAAGTAATATCAGTCAGGAATCGTATCAATATTGCTGACTAAAATAAAATAAAAAGAAATTATAGTTTTTATTATAAACTTTTATTTATTTCTTATTTATTGTTTTCAGATTATGTCTTTTATTAGGAATACTGATCTTATGGATACATAGGCGAAAATCTTAATTTTTAATAATTTATCAAATTCTTAATATATCAAAGATATTAGAAAGCACTTTCTATATAAACAATTCAATCCCAAAATAGAATCTATTCAAATCTCCCTTGATTGTTTTCTTTATTATTAATATAAAACATTTACTTTTGTTAGAAGTAGACAGCAAGTTACGTATAGAATATGATATATTGAATATATTGTGTATAGTCTACGTATTCAGAAAACTCGGAGAGGGGAGTTTTATAGTGGTGTGCACGTGCCACACACGTGCTACACATGTGATTTCCAACACAAATAATAATCCAGAAACTGCCTTCCTAGTTATTGAAAAAGAAGTTCCTATAGAAATTGAAGATATTGTATATAATAAAATCAAAACAGCTTAAATAGAAGTTCAGAAGAGAAATTGATTGAAATGCTATTAGTTATAATATCGAAGATTTGGACATATAGGATACAAAATTCTAAGCAAACTATACTTGATAACAATACTCAAAAAGGATATCAAGTTGCTAACAAATCTAGAATTATATAAAGTTTGTAACGTGGTTTATCATCGGGTCGCTAATATCACCAGGTCGCCACTTTTTTTACTATTCAATCATTTCAATTTCAATTCGCGATATCTCAATGAATTATTATGGAAACACAATCAAAAGAAGCCCAAATCACCTTAACTATCAAAGCTATTCGAAAGTCTAAAAATTTGATAATTACAAAAGCTGCGAAAGTCTATTCAGTATTTCGATCTACACTATGCAATAGAATCAACAATTGAAACAATCAAATAGAAACTCAAGCAAATAAGTATAAAATAACTAAATTAGAAGAGAAAATGCTTCTTCAATATATAATTGATATAAATAATAAAGGGTTTGCATTTAAATTGAGTAGTGTGAAAGATATAATAAATCATATTCTTAAATTTCAAAAGGAAAAAAAGATTAGAAAGCTCTGGGCTTATTGATTTGTAAAGTATTATATAGAATTAAAGATGTGTTTTAATTGCGTTTATGATTTTCAAAGAGCTTTCTATAAAGATCCTAAGCTTACTAAAAGGTGGTTTCAAGTGGTACTGAATATACGAGCGAAATATGGTATTCAAGATTACGATTTCTATAATTTCAACGAAATAGGCTTTATGATGAGGATTATAGTTGCCTATATGGTTGTAACTAGTATTGAACGAAATAGCAGAAGCAAGACAATACAGCCAGACAATCGAGAATGAGCTATAGCAATTATATATAGTAATAGAGAGGATAAAACTATATCTCCATTTTTAATAGTTTAAGAACAAGTCCATCTTTTGAATTGATATATCGAAATCGATCTTTCTATAGATTGAGCTATTAAATCTATTTCCAATGGATAAACGAATAATGAGATAGGATTAGAATAATTAAAGTATTTCAACAAACATACTATTCATCGAAGAAAGAGCAAATATTAAATGTTAATGCTGAATGAATACGAAAGTCATGAATCAATATCTTTTCAATTATATTATAAAGCGAATAATATAATATATATAAAGCTACTAGCGCATTCTAATTATTTAACTCAATCATTTGATATTGGATATTTTAGTATCCTGAAACGCTTATATAATAATCAAACTGATGGATTTATTAAGGTATATATCAACTATATCTCTAAGATTGAATTCTTTATAGCTTTCAAAGCTATATATCAACAATCAATTATATCTCAGAATATAAAAACTAGATTTCAGGGAACTGAATTAATATCATTTAACCCTGAAACTATACTCTTAAAGTTAGATATTCGAATTTATATACCTACTCCTCCCCCTTTCGATATAGATCCTTAGATCTCTCAAACCCCTTATAATCCAATTGAAGCTTTTTCTCAATCAACTTTAATAAAATCTCGAATAGCTTGTTATCAATTAAGCTTTTCTATATCTATATTCAATATTATACTAGCTTTAGTTAAAGGTATAGAAAGATTAGTATATAAGAATATACTTTTAAATACAGAAAACCATACACTTCAAAAGGCAAACAAAACATTAAGCAAACGTCAACACACAAAAAAGATTTAATTATATTAAGAAGGAATGCTTACTAAATAAGAGGCTCTTGATATATCATTTCAATAAGAGGTTGATATTCAGATTTAATACAATAAACATTAAAAGAGAGGGAATTCTAATAGGAAAGTATCTTCTAGTCAATACTGTAGTATATATGGAAGAATTGATTATAATTCAAGAACTTATTGAAATAGTATAATAGATTCTAGATTATTAGATTCTTAATAGTTTCAATTAATTGATTAAGTAGTTATTGAATAATACGAAATTGAAGTAGTTGAATGATGAAAAAAGTAGCGATCCGGTGATATTGACGACCTGATGATAAACCACGTTATAGCTATTAAAATAAAGAAGTATTATGTTGGAAATATACGATATGTACCACGTGACATATCACACGTGATATGTCACGTGCACATTTATATATATCTTCCACTTTGTAGTCTAGATCCTTAGTCGATAAGTCAATCTACATAGTCAATAATACATGCAACCACTATCCTACTACTCTTATTTTAACATATTATAGTAATATCTTATTAAAGTATAAAAAGAAACTATTAGCTCTTATCTCCCTTGATATTATAGGTCTATTTCCAATATTCCTTCGAAAAAAACAATATTTCGTAGAAATCATTAATAGCTGAATATAGAAGATCTGAGTGATTTATTTGAAAAAGAAAAGTGATATTATATCTGAGTTTGAAAAGTGAAAAGTTGTAGTGAAAAGGGAAAGTGATTTCCTAATAGAAGTTATAAGAACTAATAATATATTAAAGATTAAAAAGATATTATAGAAATAGCAAAACAAATTAGAAGTATAGAAGTAATCGATTTATATATATACATCAAATCAAAATGAAACTATAGAACGAATAATTCAGATAATCCAAGCAAATGTACACGTAATATTGAAGGACTTTATAATATCTATAGTATTTTGGAATTATGTAATAGAATCAGATATATATACTTGAAACAGGATTTATACTGAACTCTGGATTAACGATTTCGAAATCAAGCAAAAACATAGTGAGATTTTAGGTGATTAATAGTGTAATATTAGTATATTAGTAAAAAGAAAGTGAATGTTGAAGATAGTGGTTCACGTGGCGCCAAGATACAGGGAGAGCTAGTCCTATTCGGGCCTAGTGGAAACTCTCCCTATGGGAAGAGTTTTTATTATATAAAATTGGAAGCCCTTCAAGGTATATAGAGATAGAGAATATACGAGTGAATAACCTCAAAAAGGCCCTCAAAGTCAACCCTAAGCTTCCCACCATTCCCTG
>PQXI01000459.1:0-16872 GCA_004786145.1 Botrytis paeoniae | reverse complement strand
ATACCTTGAAGGGCTTCCAATTCCATGTAGTGAAAACTCTTCCCGTGGGGAGAGTTTCCACTAGACCCGAATAGGATTAGCTCTCCCTGTATCTTGGCGTTATATGAATCACTATCTTCAATACTCCCCCTTAGATTTAATGTGATAGGATTCTTATAGAATACTAAGATAATTTTACCCAAATTAGACAAAGTTATACTAGTATTATAAATCTTTATGGTTATCTCTTTTCTTTCGTTATGTCTAACATTTCTATAAATCTTTTGAATACATCTTTTGATAGTAGTTTTGTTAGTCTATCTACTACCATTATATTTATTAGAATGTAATTGATATTAATTCTATCTTTCTCTTTGAGATCGCGAATATAGTAGTATATTATATCAATATGTTTTAATCTATTAGTAAGCTGTGGATTCTTGATTAATACTATTACTCCTTGATTATCCTTTTTTATATCAACTATTAATCCATTTTCAGCAACAAGATATCTATATCCCATATTTCTAAATATCTGTATAAACCATTAACCTTATTTCGCTGTAATGAACTGAGCTATATATTCTAATTCTATAGTCAATATTAATATTGAATTCTGTTTTCTATTTATTCAGAATATTGGTTCTCCTCCCAGTAATATAATTACTTCTGATATGCTTTTCCTGTTTATAATGTTGCTTATATAGTCTGTATTAAAGTATAAAACAAGATTTCTGATTCCCCCTAGTTCAAAGTACAGCTTGTAGCTAATTGTTGTATATAAATATCTCATAACTCTCTGTAATTGATTTATATGAAATTGTACTAGATCTTTCATATATTAACTAAGCTTGTTAAAACTAAAAGCTATATCCAATCTTGAGTATACCATTGTATATATTAGCTCTCCGATTATACAACTATACTTGTTAGGATCGGTTCGTTCATCATCGTCTTTCGCAGGGCGAAGGGCATTATAACCTTTAATTGAAATGGAAATTGGTTTGAACAATTCTTTTATGAAACTATGTCTATTTAGAACTTTCTCAAGATATTGTTTTTAGTCTATATAAAATAATCGATTCTTTCTATCTCTAGTTATTCTTATACTAAAAAGCTTTGAGTTTTCTATCTCCCTCAGATTCTTGGTATTAAATATAGAGGTAAGTTGATTACTAAATTAAATAATTTTATTTAGGTTTTGTACTACAATAGGAAGATTATCTATATAGAGTAAAATCATAATACCCTGTTTGAAATAAGTGAATAAATATGAATCAGCAAGACTCTAAGAAAACTCTCATTATAATATATACTTTTTAATTAGTTTGTTTCAATCCCGGGCTACCTGCTTCAGGTTATATAGACTATATAAAATCTTGAGAATATGACCGGGTTTTATTCGAACCTTTTTTGGCGTGGAAAGGAATATTTTCTTTTTTAGTTTTGTTTCCGTGAATACATTCTTAATATTGAAATAATATATTTCTAGATCCTATAATGCTATTATTAATAGAAATGATTTTATTATTGCTAATTGAATTATAGGAGTAAATGTATCGAAATAATTGATATTATATTTTTGTATTAAAATAAGGATGATAGAATAGTGGTTGTATGTATTATTAACTATGTAGATTGACTTATAAGATCTAGAATCTAGACTACAAAGTGGAAGATATATATATATGTGCACGTGCTATATCACATGTGATATGACATGTGGTATATATCATATATTTCCAACACTCCCTTAGAGAGATTATTCTCTCCTAGCTTCTGTAGTTAAATCTTACTCTATTATGAGACCTAGTATATCCTTGAACCTTTCGAATATTACTCTAGTGTATGGTTTTGTTAGTCCATTTGTAGTTATATCTTTAGTGTTGATATAGTTAGTATTAGCTAGTTGTTTCTCAGTTAGATTCTTGATAAAGTGGTAGTATATGTCAATGTGCTTCGATCGCTTGTGTAGGTGAGGGTTTTTAGTTAGGGTCAATGCTTCTTGGTTGTTATCTAGCATCTGGATTGCCTTTTTATTACCAATATACTTCGAGCATTTCAAGTCCTTTAGTAGTTGAGCTAGTCATTAATCTTGCTTTGCAAATATAGCTATCGAAATGTACTCTGCTTTTGCACTTAATGTTGCTATAGATGTTTGCTTCTTATTTGCCCATGAGATTGGTTCATTGTAGAATATTACTACACCTCCCGAAATACTTTTTCGATTAGTTTTATCGAATGCTCAATCTGTATCTATATAGATTTTAATGATATTCTATAGGAGATTGTAATCTTTGTATATAGTTGACTGGATTTCCTCAGGCCTGAAGCGTAACTTCTATTTGATGATTGATCTCAAATATTTTATAAGATTCTTGAATGTAATATTATGATGCTTTACTAGATTGGACATAGCCTGCGCTAATCTTCCAAGGCTGAAAGCGATATCTGGTCTTATGTAAACCATAGGATGAATTGTACTGCCGATCGCTTGCTGATACTTGTGAATATCTATCAATTTGTTATTTGGGTATATAGATCGTAATTGACTATAATCAGATATTAGTATCTTTTTTGGTGTGTGTTGATCATGGGGAATTCCGAACTATATAAATATAGCATCTAAATACTCTTTTTGATCTATCGTTAGAATTCTTTCTTTTCTGTTTTGGATAATGCGAATTCTTAAGATTTTACTAATCTCCTCTAGATTCTTAGTATTAAAGTGAGTAGAGAGTTTTTGATAAAACTATTCAATGTCTTGTTTCTGCGTTGTAGTTATAACGATATTATCTATATATACTAATAATATTAGGTTTATTTGATGATTAGTATATAAATAGAAATCGGCCTAGCTTTATGTGAATCTGATTCCTAGTAGATGCTTTTTCAATAATAAACTCTAATCTCTATCAATCTATTTTAAACTATAAAAACTATAAAGTGTATGAAGAATATACTCTTGTTTTATTTGTATTCCTTGAGGGGGGGCTAGATAGATTTCCTTTTTCAAATGTGATTTAGTGAAGGTATTCTTGATATCGAAATGTGAGTATTCTAAATCTTCTTATATAGTGATTGTTAGAAAAAGACAAAGAGTATCTAATCGAATTATAGGAGTAAATGTTTTATTATAATCTTTCCCTAGAATTTGACTAAAACCTTGAACCACCAATTATGCTTTGAATCTCTTTATTATATTATTCTTGGTTTTTATAGTAAAGACTCATTTGGTTGAGATCAGATTGCTTTCTTGCAGAAGAATGAATTCTTTCCAGATACTGTTTTTGACTAGAGAGTTAACTTTCTCTTAAACTACTACTTGCTACTCCTTTCTATATTCCTTATCTATTACAGTTTCCTTATAGATCTTAAGAATTTTGATTTCTAATATCTTATTTATAGATAGTACTATATCATTATTTTCAGGGGTGTTTACAAGTATAGTTATAAGATGAGAAGTGATTATATTCTGTATTCTTCTATTGTTTCATAGAATATTTAGGATTACTATTATAGTTTGTTCGATCTGTTTATTAGGTAGCTCATTTAACATAACAAAAAATAATCAAATTATCTTAGGAATTCCCTGTTCCTTTTGATTATTCATATTTGTATCCCTTTTCCTTTTATAAAAATTGTATCTCGTTTCTAAGGATTGATCTCATAATTTGTAACTTTGTTTATTTTGAGCAAAGTTATATTTAATAAATAAAATTGAAATAAAAGCCGGGAATATATTAATAATAGGATTTTCAAAAACTTCTTTAAATATACTTGATATTTCTTTTATTTGCTTTAGTAGATCAAGTATTACTTTTAATATATCTAATATTTCCCCTGCCTATTCTAGCAAATCAAGTAGCAAATCAGGAACAGAAAAGATATTACTATCTTTATCTTCATCAAAGCGGGGAATGCTTTCTTTATTGGTTTCCCTAGGTAATTATATTTCGATAGAGTCTGGAATTACTAAATTAGGTGAAATTAATGAATTGATCTGATTGAATAATGCTTCTAATAGGAACTTCGGTTTGCTACAAGATTTTCGATCTGGTTTGATATTCTTTATTCCTTAAGCTCTAGTAATACAATTCCTGAGTTTCAAATCCATATCCCCACTCTTATAATTCTCATCAATTATAACTCGCGAAAATCAATAGGTATAGCCTAATTCAAATAAATATATTTTCATATACTTAATTATATCCTTTAAGTATTCTAAAAATATCCTGAGTTTAATAATATTATATAGTTTATTATATCTCTATTCATTTAGGATTATTTTAGAATTGATATAAGTATAACATTGATTTCCCCAGATCTTATATTTATTAATATTTGGTATAATATTAGTAAATACCTCCAATAAGCTTTGATTAATCCCATTTGAATCTGATTCAATACTAGTACAGTTTCGGATATATATATTGTATTCTATAGCTTTATCCCAGAATTCTAGTAATAGATAGACTTCCTTTAATATTACTTTTATATCAATCTTTGCTATGCGAATATTATATTTGACTAAGTTGTTTTGATATAATAATATTATTACTATAATCTCTGATTATACTTCAGATTTTCATTCTCGAATTGATTGTAATAATTCTGATATATTATCTATTCTAATAGCAATCACTAATATTCCTATACTGAGCTCGATTCCTTGTTTCCATTTTTTTAATAAAAGAATTACATCACTTTTATATCTCAAAGGGATAATTTAGTTTATTCTTGTTGTACTATCAATAATAAGAATAAAGTATCTATATCCTTAAATGAATCTTGGAAAGGGATTAGCGATATCAAAATGGATCAATTCTAATCTCTTGGATTTTCGAGTGCTTAATTCATTCGGAATTCTATTAGTCATTTTTGTAAGAGAACAGATATCACATATATCAAGAGATAAAGGGATTTTGATAGACTTCTGAAGTATAATTACCTTATATAGATTTCTGATTTTGTTAGGACCAAGATGATTAAAATATTGATACCAGATTAGATATCTTTCCTTTTCTGATATTATTAGTTCTTTAGAGACACTCTTTATACCATCTAAGATCTCAGCAAATAATACAGAGTCTTTGTATTCTGATTTTACATATAAAATAATATATATTCTATTTTTCATTTTAGCTTCAATAATTTTATTATTCTTATTACCTTTTGATATGAAATACATCTTTTTAAGACTAAATCTCCTTTCGAATCCTATCTTATAGATTCTCTTAGTAGAAAGTAAATTGATTTCTAATTCTAATATATATAAAACTTTATTCAAAATCATTCTTGATTCATTTTTATATATTATATCTACTATCCCTTTTTTGTATAAATATATAGCTCTCCTACCAACTACTATTTTTCGTCACGGTATAGTAATTAGAGTCCTAAAGAGGGAATGTTGGTCAGATATATATGAAGTAGTACCGGAATCGATATATCATAGAAATAGGGATATCTTATTAATAATCTCTTTAGTAAAATAGCAATGCTCGGAATCAGAATTATCGCTACTATTATCATTAGTGTTTTCTATTGAGCTTGATTCGGTTATATAAACTTTATAATCGCATTTCTCTTTCTTTTCGATTCGGGAAGAGAAAGTTAATTATTATCGCTTCTTCTTGTGTCTTATATTATATATCAAGAGATATCTTATACATCTAAGTAAAAAGCATTTCTGTATCAAGTGTTCTATCTTGTTATAGAATTCGTAGGTATTAGATGTATTTGGCTTCAAGTCTATATCTAGATTCCGATAGAGATTGTAATATAAATTGTCTCTATTTCTTCTAGTAATATATACTATCTCTATGAAACTCTTAATCTTAACTTCCTTAACTTGTAGATGTTTAATCTTTTGATTGATTATTAGAGTATTACTAACAATACGTATTATATCGATAGTAGTTTTATACTCATTTAGAAGAGATATAGTCAGATTTTGGAAGAGTGATTTATTAGTATACATAGTACCAGCAGAGGAGTTCGTAGATATAAGTCTTCAATGAAGCTTCTTGAGTTTATCTCAAACATTAATAATCATTATATCAGGTGTATCTTCTAACTGGAAAACAAAATTCTTGATTTTAAGAAAATATTCGTCTATGGCGATATTATCGATCTGGGTATACTTAATTACAAGATAATTCTAAAATCCTTTTACTATATCATATTCGTTGATTAAGACTTTATCATCATTAGAGAGTGAGTAACAAATATAAAATAATATATTTGCTTCATTCTTAAGGAATATAGCTTTCTTTTCGATATTGAATCGAATAAATATAGTTTTATTATCTTCGGACAGATTTAATTCCTCAAAACCTTTTGCTAAGATATTATTAATACTAATCGCGACTCGTATATATCTATATAGTATCTTCTCACAGATATAGAATATAGCTTTCCCTCAAAGTTGAATTTTTATCTGATAGGTTTATTACTTATAGTTTTTTTGAGTAAGGGAAGGAATACGCTTGGAATAATCCTTACGCTCAATGTTATTGTTTATCATAATATTGAATAGATGAAAATATTATTAGTACAGGGTATTTTTGTATATATTATAATTTTATTAATTTAAGACAAAGTTGTATAGTGATTTAAGATGTATATATATATAGTACTTCTTTAAAAGAAAAGTACGATATATATAATGATTATATCACAACTATTGCTTAACAATTCTCTTACTATACTAGGTGAAATTTTGATCGATTTAGTCCTTATAAAGAATTTGTTTATTATCAATCTCTACTTAGGCTGTGTAGACTTTATTAAATAATCTTTGACTATAGTCTTACTGCGGAACACCGGGCTTTATAACCTATTAAAATAAGAGTAATAGAATAGTGGTTGTATGTATTATTGACTATGTAGATTGACTTATAAGACCTAGAATCTAGACTACAAAGTGGAAGATATATATATGTGTGCACGTGCTATATCACATGTGATATAGCACGTGGTACATATCGTATATTTCCAACATTTTGTATGAAACCTCTAGTAATCAATCGAGTCTTGAATCGATTCAATGAGTCATTGAGATTCAGCTTGATAGTGAATACTCATTTCGTACTAACTAGATTAATAATATTATTATTAAACATCTATTTTCATATATTGTTTTTCTTCAATTCACTGATTTCTCAATCGATTGCCTCTTGTCATTATTCTTTATAAACAGAATCGTAAATCGTTTTTTCATAGATCTTTGGGATTGGGATATCTTTAGCTATAACACTTATAATAATCATTTCAAAGATAAAGGCATATTCGCTTATATATTCCTTAAAGAAGTTCTTTTTAGACTCCAATTCAGTAATAATAATTAGGAATGTATACAATCTCTTTGTTTCTCGAAAGTCTGCTATATCCTTATACTCTCGAGTTCTTTTTCATATTATTAGTTCTGCCGGGGAATCAATATCCATTTTGTCTTACTCAATTTCTGATTTCGTTATAGGGGGAATAACTACTCGTAATAATAAGAGTAATTGAGTTTCTTTATAATTAGAGATCTTAATGCTTTATTCCCCTTTTGCTATCTAAGTATTGATATCAGCTTCGTATATAGCTCCAGGGGTATTGATACTCTCATTACTAGGGATCTTATAGCTGATCTCAATCCCACTTTCTATACTCGCTTCAGCTATTGCTTCTTTTCTAGATCGTCCAACAGAGCGTCAATCTGATAGTATATTCTCTGTTTCTTGACCTTCTACAAAATCCCCATTCGATGTTGCGCTTCGCAATCTTAAGTTGATCTTTCCTTCTAATAAACCTTTGAAGAATATATAGTTATTAGTTTTAATGACTATATATCTATTTAATGTATATATCTATAATTGTTTTGTTATATGCTTATTGTATTCTATAAACACTTCGATTCGAGCTCGGTTAGTTAGCTTGTTTCATTATGTTCTATTTGAGTGTAAAGATGGATTGATATAAGAATAGCATTTGAATCCTTATGCTTTGATATGATCAATCAATGGTATATTTTCTATTCATGCTTTGTAAGGTGATATTCGCTTTTTCTTTGCTGGTATACTAATATTATACTATTGATCACCTGGGATCTCATTATATCTTTGCTTGACTTCGAAATCGTTAACCCAGGGTTTAGTATAGATCCTATTTCGAGTGTATACATCTGATTCTACTGTATAATCCCAAAATTCTATTATTATTATTATTATTATTATTAGTAATTTTCAACCGGGCCGTATAGGCGAATCTCCCAGGGGGCATTACGATTGGGCTAACTGCGGGATAATCTCTAATTTATATAATCCCCCTCTCCTAAGAGTAGGGTCTCAATACCCTTAGTAGCCTTCCAAGCGATAGCTAGCATGTTTGCACTTTTGTTTTCAATCCTTTGAACACCTTTGTGCATACTTTCCGATCTCTTATATAATGTTTTAATTAAAAGCTACTTTATCCTGTAAGGATAGCTTTTATATATATTCTAGTACAGCATAGTATATTATATATATTGATTTTGTTCTTTATAGCCTTGCTATATCAATTGCCTCCTATTCTATATTCATATTTACTCGGATCGATTGATTCATTTCTATTTCCTCTTTCTATTCTTCTAATAGTGTTCTAGGGCATATACTCCTGTAAAAGTCTGTTATAACAATAAATTCAGCGAACTTAGCTAGTGTATGCATTAGCTGTTTCAGTAGTTGTTCTTGAACTGCCTGATTGCAGAATGGGTATTTGGGCCTGATATCTAAGAGCCAGGTTTTATAGGTCACAAGGACTTTGCGGTAGTACACAATGTGCTCGGGGGATTTGTATGCGCCATATAAGCAATGGATTGTTGCTTCCTTATATTTAAATCGTTAGTAATAGCTTTCGAAATCGTTGTATGCTGAACGGATCGCTAGTATGTAGTAAAAAATAGCTCGTGAGAGTTCTAATTCATTAAGACATTTGTTTGTATTCCTTGAATTCCATTTCTGGTATTGTTTGGAGAGCATTGGTTTCTGTTTGATCTATTACATCTGTACTGTCGATTCCATAGCAGTTTTTGCTATAGAACGGATATTGCTTGCTATAGATCGATTTGTATACCCTGAGGCTGATTTTCTTGTCCCTTTATTAATGAGTACATCTGCACACTCATTCCCTTCAATCCCTATATGGCCTAATAATTATTTGATCTGAATCAAGTGTGTTTATATCAGTTTGTAACATTTGAGGAAAGCCTATTACAATGTAGTAAAAGCTATACCTCTCATTCCCCATATCACTAATATACTATTAATACATATACAGATTTCCATTTGTTTTATATCAATAATATTTCTGATCGCTGCTTGGAGGCCTCGATATACCCCGATCGCTTCTGCATTGAATACATAAGAGTTGTAGTGTAATCTACTACTTTCTTCATATACTATATTCTGTCCTCTATATATAACATATCCATATCCTATTCGCCTATCGTCTTTATCAATCTGTTCCGATCCATCTGAAAAGATGATAATCTAATCGTATGTATGCTTGCTCTATTATTCTTGGAATTGCTCGGCTGCTGCTTCTTTTGTAAGGCCTCTTATAGGATTCGTTTAGCATCCTAATATATAATAAGGCTCTGCTAAAATCGTCTCCTTGATTCGAGGGAGGTACTAACTGATCACCTGAACCTTTGTTCTGGCCGGCTGCAATTAGCCTTTCCTTCTGCTGGAGAAGTAAATAGCTCTTATTCCTTAGTAATATAGAGAATGTTTTAAATCAATAGTTTGAACATGGAGGACTGTTCTTCATTTTATCTGTTCTAATATTACTTTTATAGGTAGAAGAGCGCTGTTTCTCATTATCACTGAGTTCGGAATTATTCGTTAAACTAGAAGAACTCCTTTGATTATTATTCATAGAATCTTATTAATAATAAGAATCGCTCTTTCTAGTTGAGCGCTTATTACTACTAATATCCCATCTCAATACTGTTCAGTGATTCTTATTTGTTCTGTATACTACACTTCTGATCTATAGAACAAAGCTGAGTATAAGCAAGTGATTATTGCTTTCTATAGGAATACTATTAAGAGTCCGTTTACAGTTCGGGCTAGCCCTTGAATGTAATAGGCCAATTTCCGGCCTTTGACTGCTCGCATTTCGATATATTGTTTGAATATGAGCTTGCAATCAAACCATATACCTAGTCATCGTAAAGCCAATCCTAGTGTAATCGGGGTAATAATGTAATCGCGGTTTATTTCGTATACCAGATTGATAGAGTATTTGTACCGTATTATATAAATCATCTCTATCTTTTCGGATGCAAAGATTATTTTGTTTCTAGCTTCCCAATAGAATATATTTCTCATATCTTTTGCTATTAATACAACGTTTTATTGAATGTTTATTGATAATCGATATAGACAGATATTATCTACATACCCAAATTGGAATTTAGGGTTATACTGGAGTAGTTCTATGAGGTAGAATATATACAGAACTGATAAAAGAGATGAGCCTTATGGGGTGCTGTATTCTACTATACTATAATTAGTTATTGCTACATTGAGTCTGATCCTAAGTTGCCTTTGGGATAGGAAGGAGTCGATTAGGACGATCAGGCTTTGTGGGAATCCCTGTCCTCTCATTCGTCTCAGAAGTCTATTTTTAAGCAGAATATTAAATGCTCCCTATATATCCAATATGATTATTATAATCTTATAGCCTTTATTGAGTATTACTTCTATATTATGAATGAATAATATTATCAGGTTCATAGCTGATTATTTCGGTAGGACCTTATAGTATTACAGGCTAAGTATTTCTTGTATCAGGGCTATTCATACTAGATACTTTGCTATAATCCTTTCGAGGTTCTTCCCGATATAGGAAAGGAGAGCGATAGGCTATTATAAGTGTGAGGAGATTTGATCTATTTTATCTACCTTTAGTAGTATGACTATCTCTACTTGCTTTTATACTATAGGGAAATAACTGAGCTATAAATACTTATTGAAGATGATGTATAGCACTAGGCCTATTTCCGTCCAGATAGCTTTCAGCAGTCTTACTGTGATCCAATCGGTCCCCGGAGATATGCTCGCAATTCTTATAATATTATGTTCTACTTCCTCTATGGAGATGTACTCCCTTCAGGGTAGTTTTTCCCTTCTTTGATTCTGTCCAGAGTCCAGGAGATCATTAATGACTTTGAAGCACTACAGAATCTCCACTCGAAGCAGCTCGGCTTTTTCCTCGTCCAAAGTAACTATATGTTCACCTACTATAATCAATGGAGAGCGATATGTAGGGCTCAAGTTATACCATCTAATTACTCTATACAGATCTCGATCAGAATTTATCCCATTAAGGAATTTCCTTTAATAATCTCTTTTGACTTATCTTATATATATTAGGAAAGCTTTACGCTCTATAGAATAATTGCTGTTGATTGTATAGCTCCAGAGGTATATGTCTCATGCAATTGTATAATCGAGTGTTCACTAGGGGGCTGATTTGTCTATCTTCCGATCCGGTCTTCCTATTGTTCTAATTGCTTGTTATAGTATCTTCTATACACTATTAACGATTCGATCCAGGGCTACACTAAT
The DNA here is from genome assembly GCA_004786145.1 of Botrytis paeoniae. Lineage (NCBI taxonomy): Eukaryota > Fungi > Ascomycota > Leotiomycetes > Helotiales > Sclerotiniaceae > Botrytis > Botrytis paeoniae. Next base: position 5,290 of record PQXI01000459.1, on the reverse strand, counting down.
AGCAGCTGTTTATACTTCTTATTTGATTCCTATTATACTAACTAATATTATTCTCTGAAATAGAAATAGATCTTCTTTTCTGATATAATATATATATTAAAATCTCGGTGCTAAATTTGCTCTTTGTATAATAGTGAGGAGAGTATTATGATCGGATTCATAATATATATCAGCCCTTACTTCTATATATGTTCCTGGGATATTGAAGAAGATTAGATCAATTATGTATTTTATTCTATGTATTACTTACCCCAGGATATTTGTGAACTTAAGGTTTCTATTACTGGATTATTCTATAAGCCGATTGCCACCATATACTATATTCACATCTGGCTCGAATAGTGTATAATAAGTATTAAAGTCTCCCCTAATAATCATATCCCCGATTAATATCAGGTTAAGGATCATCTCCAAAACTTTTGAGATATTCGATTCCCTATATAGGTTTAGCAATTTAATTCTGTTTATAAAAAGCCATATATAGTCTCTATACTTTTCTCTTGCTAATTATAGTATTTATAGTTTAGTCTCAATTCTAATATATATTATTATTTGTAAACGCCCCTATTCTTTATTGCTTATTTCGCTCATTCTTTAGAAGGTTACTAGGGATAGGCATTGATATTCGTTATATGTTTGAATATACATATTGAATACTCAGAGCTCTTATACACATATTATATCGATCTTTTCCTTGAACACTCGCTGTAATATCATTGTGTATAGTACGAGGCTTTTCTGTGTGTTTATTCAGATAATAGATAGTGGTTTCGATTTATTCATATAGATCTTTTATTGTTATATTGTATTCTCTAATCATAGTCTAATTACTTAAAACTTCGAGATTGAGGTTCTTATTGATCTTTATTGCTCTACTACAAATAATATATTGATCTTATACATCTCGCTCTTTGTCCATCAAGCTACCAGAGATATCATTCGCTCACTCTCCTCCAATATCGCTTTCCGAATTGCTATCGTCTTTGTATCAGAATACTACATTCGTTCTGGATTTCCTTTTCCTTCCTTATACCAGCATTAGTATTTGAACTATTATTACTAATACTGAAGCAATAATAATACTAATCTCCCCTACTCATTGAATGATCTGAATCTGCTTTTGATCCAAGCGCATTGTTTTGCTATTCACCCATTAGGGCTTAATGGAACAATTATTGTAATCTGCTGGGAAGGGCCCATAGCATTCTGTATACTGCATTAGGTAATTGCAATCCCCAGTTGGCTCATGAATAGATAGCGGACATACGCACTTCCTGCATACTACTTCTCTCGTGCATTTCCAGCTTTCATAATATTGCTGACATCCTAGATTGTATCTTCCCAAGGCTCGTCTTCTATTCGCAGAGAATATTCGAATCTCATTGAATAGATTATAGTATTATGACTGCTCCTGAAAGGATAATATCCAAGTGATCCAATTCTACTCATTTGCTCCAAACTTGGATTTCGCTACCCATACTAGACATAACCTTATCTGATATCAGATTTCTTCCCTCATTTGTTTTTCCCCAATCTCTATAAATGTTTCCAGGAGATTGGTAATAATTATCGGAACTCCTAAGACTATATATATATACTATAGCTCACTGATCACTAGATCTATAACTTTAGTAATTATCATAGCCTACTGCTTATTCGCAAAAAGGACTATTCAGGCTTCTAGGGAGACTGTAACTGCCCATCCAGTTTGAGTGAATATCACTACTGTAATGACTCTGGCCCCTAGAATAGCAATCTCTGGGATTACCTTTACTAGCGCCTGTTTAATCTTCTATAAGGATAACTTCATCTTGATTCATTCATTAAATTAGAAGAAAAATCTTTTGTCCGTGCATTCTAATCTTGATGCTCCGCTAATCGCCTGCTTGAGTCTGTTTGCAGTCTCTGCTTTCTCAATTGAACCAAAAAGAGTAGTAGTCGCGGTTTTGGGGGTTCACAGCATCCCCGCGTACATTTGTATAATTGGCTTTACGCTTTCTATTATTAGCTTCAAGTTGTAATTCCTTTTTATACCTTTTGTAATAACTATTAGTGCTCTGTATACTAGTTCTTCTATTAGTCGGTATAATTCCTGTTTCGCAAATTATACTACAAATTGTATAAGAATTATCTCAAAGCTAATAAATATTAGAGCCTCATCTATAATACACTTTCATTGTGTATCAATTTTCTTCTAGATAGCTGTCTTCACAGTTATCTCAATTGTATTCTGGCCGTTCTCAAATGAGTATGAGAAGGGGCTAGTGCTTTTATTACTAATCCGCACTTTCTTCAGAATAATATTTGAAAAGCGATCCTTAAGATTAATCGGGGAATCTGCTATCCCTATAGATAGCAGCTGGCTCTCTGGTCCTCTCTAGTTCTACTACGATAGCATTCTCGAACCAAGCAGTTCGGGGCGCTACAGCAATCGTACTAGTGTATATTGTATATAATATAGCTTCGGGATATCCGTAGATATAGTTATTATGAGCTTGTTATTACTTGATCGCTGACCGATTGCCTTTAGAGAGCTGTAGAAACAGGTACAATCAGTTCTTAGAATCTAAAACTATACGATGCCCAAAATTCTATAGATATTATAGAGTCCTTTAATATTGTATATATATTTATTTGAATTGTCTGAATTATTCGTTTTATAGTTCTATTTTGATTCGATGTGTATGTACAAGTCGATTGCCTCTATACTCCTAATTTGTTTTGTTATTTCTATAATATCTTTTCGATCTCTAGTGTATTATTAGTTTTTGTAGTTTCTATTAGGAAATCACTTTCCTTTTTCATTATAACTCTCCACTTCTCGAGCTTAGATATAATATTACTTTTCTTTTTCAAATAGATTACTCAGATTTTTCGTATCCAACTATCAATAATTTCTACGAAATATTTTTTTTTAAAGAAACGCTGGGAATGGATCTGTAATATTAAGGGAGATAAAAGCTGTTGGAAATAATAATCATACCGTATATTAGGGAATACATTATACTATATTGGGGTTAGTTATCATATAACTTTATTAAGATGTACAAATCTATATATCATAGTTTAGTCTAGATAGCTTTATAATATCAATGTTTTTTATCATACTGATTTCTAACAGGTTATGAGCTTCGGGTTTGTACTATGTCTTGGGAGAGTATTCCACAGAGATAAAACTGTAATATAATTAAGATTAGTTGTATATACCTATTTATATATACCAGTGGTGGCGGCCGCAGTCGAAGTTAGGAAATAGATTATGATTAAGAAATTACGTGTTGTAATGCTTATAAGAAGAGTACTGTAACAAAATGAGAGTGGTGGTGGCCGTAATCGAAGTTAGGAAATAGACTATGATTAAGAAATTATGTATTACACTATTTCAGTAGTAGGAGTGGTGACGACCGCTATACGAAATACTAGAGTATTCCTAGCTATTATTTAAAACTAGATCCTTATTCCTCTCTCTTTTTCTCTTTCAATAATTCGAGAATTTAATCTATGATTTATATATCACAGTTTCAATTCCCTTGTTTCCCTTTTCTCCGTTCTTTCTTTTTTTGAAATAATCAATATTCGAATCTATGAAAGAGAAGCTCTCTTCGATTTCTTCTTGTATTATATTGATGGTAATGATATGATATAAGTAATCGGCGATGTTTCACGAATCGAATTCTATATAGTTGAAGGTTACCTATAGAAAACCTTAAGATATTGATTTCCGAATATAGTTTATAGGGAAGCTATAAAACCCATCTGATTTAAGATTTCAAAGGGAATATCTCACGATTTAAGAAGTTTATATCTTTTCGAATAAGTTTAAAAATATTATATAACTTTGCTCAAATTGGGCAAAGTTGTATACTCCTTTTTAAATGGATTTTAAGAGAAATATAGACAATCTTGAAAGAAATTCCTTCCCGCCATCCCATTTATTTCTTTTCGAAATCTTTACACAACCTCTTTCTTTTCTTTTGTATTTTACTCCTCAATTCCACTATTTTCCAATATCTTAACTCTTAATCTCTATCTTCTGTGATTTCGATTTCGATTTCCTATATCAGCAATATCTACTCAAATGATCGAGGGGGAGCTATAGGATAAAGAGAGCTGGAGGTATCAAGAGGAACCGGAGGCGATCGAAATGTATATAGGAGGAGGAGCGGATGACTATAGACTATAAGAAAACGCGTACTACGCTTGAGTAGCACTTTATTATATAGCGAATATATTATACTATATCTAGAGAAGCACTTTAATACTTCACTATATAAGAGATACACTATACTATATCTAAAGGAGTATACTAGTACTCTATTATATAAGAAATATAATATACTATATAAAGAAGTATTCTAGTATTCTACTATATAGGAGATATATCGTATTATATCTAGGAAAGCATACTAGCATTCTATAATATAAGAGATATATTATGAAGAAGACTCTAATACTCTATTATCTCTTATACTTTCTTTAAGAGAGGAATAAGAAAATAAGGATTAAGATGACTCTAAAGATCAAAGTGATCTATATAGAAGTCTATATTCTATCCCTATTCCTTCAAGAGAGAAAAGAGCTATAGAGTACAATTCTATAGATTAGTAGAAACTATATAATTGTATACTTTCTACTACATCTTTAGAGAAACATCTACACTAGATATAGATAATACTTGAGAAGACAATTTTCTTTAAAAATTATTTCAGCAAAATTAGTACTTTAAAGAATTATATTACTATCATTCGATCATTCTATTCGATAATCAACTTACTGATTCCCTAGTTCCTTGGAATCTATCAAATGAAATGGTTTTATAATACCAAGACTTTATATGTTTCAGGTTTACGCTTAGCTTAGTTCAAACTAGCTATAGCCTTTATAATCTAAGTCCATCCTTCTGATCTACATTACGCTCCTAAGGGAGTGTTAGAAATAATAATCATATCGTATATCAGAGAATATATTATACCATATCGGGGTTAGTTATCATGTGACTCCATTAAGACGCACAAACCTATATATCATAGTTTAGTCTAGATAGCTTCATAATATTAATACTTTCCATCATACTGATTTCTAACAAAAGCTAATAATCTTTTCTTATACTCTAATAAAATATTACTATTATAGCCTATAAGTCAGTGATTCTACAGCCTATTACTAATCCGTTATAACATCAAATTATATATCTATCACGGAGGATAGCTACGTCACTTGGTCACTTTGAGTATAGAATAATAGGAATAAGTAGTAAGATCTAAGATTGGCTTGAGGATTGATCATACGG
>PQXI01000458.1:0-16903 GCA_004786145.1 Botrytis paeoniae | reverse complement strand
TGATTCAATGGTTGTTGAATAATATGAGTTTGAAAGAGTGAATGGAGGTGAAAGTGACCCGCACACTGATATGACCCGCACACTGATAAATCACGTTAGTAAATTGAGGGTATTAGGATTCAATATAAATAATTCCGAAGCCGCTCTATTAGAGGGTTCAAAGGGTATATATAGAGAGCTTCCTATAAATCAGAGTTCAATAGTTTTAGATTCTAAGAACTAATTATATCTATTTCTATAATTCTCTAAAGGTAATTAGTTATATTATTTAAAACTCATTTAATAGTGCTGTCAACGCAGGACACTATTAGTCATCCGGGACCACTTCGGGGTTACTAAGGATATGGACGTGCGCAACCCAAGAAGTGGGAAATAGTAAACCTTAAATCCTCGAACGATAGGCTTGGCTTATAATAAGTTTATAGTGATTCAGAATAAAGGAAAAGGTTATATAAGTCTATGATATCAGGACCATAGAAAAGGAAGATATAAAGAACCGAATATATTCTGGATTGATTAGGGCATGAGATTAGTTTTGATTAGAATCCCAAATAGACTATTATATAACCTTTTATTCATTCTCTAATATCTTCTCGATATATTCTTTACTACTGAACTCTAACACTCTAATCTTATTATTAATCTTATCAAAAGAGATAGTTAGTATGGCAAAAGGATATACCGGTTCCAGTCCTTTGAGCACCCCTGTACAAAGCCCTGTATTGATCCCGGAAGATGTATCTCTCTTAGAACTAAAACGATAGAAACAAGATTTGCTTTGAGCTATCGAGATTCTAGAAAAGAAAAGAAGTGTGGATTAATTCTGAATCAAAGTCGGACTTGTATCTATTTATAATATAGAGATAAAAGGAAACAATAATATTAAGAAGAGGAAAGAAGAAATAGATTAGGAAAGAAATTGTAAGTCAATATTTTCCAAGGAATACTCTAAGGAGTCTATTAAGAAGCTTTATAAGTTTATTCGCGGATATAATAATATGTTTGAAATCATACTACAAATATACAAGCAAGAATCTCATAAGGTGCTGTGAGTAACGATCTTTCTAGAAGGAACCCTAGCTAAAAGATGAGCCGATACCAAATCAGGACTTTCAGACCTGATATGAACAAAGTTTATAGACTTTCTATATAACCTAATTTAAACACCCCAGGCTCAATGCCGGGAAATATCCTTTAAGTAGTTCGAATTGTAACAAGGGTAGAAGAGTATATAAGAGTATATATCTATTCTAGTAGAGTATAAAAGTGAGCTCGAGAGTATTCCAGTCTTTATTCGTGTTACAACGGATTAGTAACAGGCTGTAGAATCACCAACTTATATGCTATAATAGTATTATAGGCCTTAGTGATTCAGCTGTAGTATACCGGGGGATATTAGACACTCAAGGAAAGCCTCAGGTATGTATATAGTATTAGTCATAGGATACCCTAGAAACCTAGAATATAGTTTCTAGGACAGTAGGTTCTAGGAAAGATAGAATATAGTAAGCAAGAAGGCTTCACTAGGATTAGTAATGTTCTAGGGGATTAGCCCCAGGACAAAAGAATAAGCTAGAATACTAAGAGTCATGAGATTAGTATCTCGTAATAAACAGCTTAGAAATGATAGCGCTTCAGGAGCGACTGGCTGTTCTAATTGTTTAAATAAGACAAAGATCTATATAAAGGAATGAGTTTTATTATAATATAGAGCTTTATACTTAAAAACAATTATTAGTTTCATTATTATAGTTATAAGAATTATAACTAATTATAATCTTATTGAATTCCTATTTGAAGTCTAGTCTAAATCATCTCGAAAGAACTCTAGATACTTCTATGTGATCCTAAAGACAATTCCCATAACACTTTGAGTACTCTTTCTACTTCAAATACCAATTCGATAATCTATTGCTGAAATATAGTAACCAGAAATATCCCTATAGAACAATCTGCATCAGTAGTAAACACTAATGATATCAAGATGACTGATGCTCCACAGGAGATCATTATCAATGAAACCCTTAAGATCGCCTTATCAGACAAGTATTAAGGTAATCAATAGGAATTTGATATCTTTCTTTTATAGCTAGAAATCTACTTCTAATTTAATAAGAATAAGTTTATAGCCACAGAATCCAAGAGTGTATAGATTATATTCTATCTCAGAGGAGAAGTAAGTAAGTAGATTCAATTATATTTGTAAGACTATTTCGAGTATAATGAACTAGATTATATATAACTCACTTAAATAATCTTTAATAGTTTTAAAGGATTTAAAATAGAAATTTATAGAATCTTTAGGAATTCTAATAAGTTAGAAATAGTAGAAAATAAGATCTTCAATCTTAAGTAGATAGGATTAATATTGAAGTATACTATAGAATTCTAAAGATATATAGGAACAATTAAGTAGAATGAAATCGTTATTATAAATCATTATTATAAAGGACTCAAACCAGAAGTCAGACTGGAATTAGAAAGATCTATCGAAAGCGTAAACTTGAACAATCTAATCTAGGACTTCATCGAATCAGATGATTATCTTTACCGATATCAACAAAGTTAAAAATTATATAAACTCTAGGGAAATCAAAAGCAAGGGTGTTATTATAAGAATGAAGAAAGATTATATTATAATCCATAGAGATATGGAGACCCTATGGAATTCGATGCTATATATTATAAAAACAGGAATAATAATCCAGAGAAGAAATGAAGATAAGAAAATAATTTATACTTTAAATATGGAAAAGCAGGGTATTGGGTAATAGAATGTCGAAGTAAGAAAACAGAGGGTAAGAAGAACAACTTTAAGAATAAGTTTGGTAAAGATCAACTTAATGTTATTTTCACGCTACAATTGTGTACTGTTAGTATAATAGGGCTAGCTATGCTATTACTAGTTTACGAAGAAGAGCTCAAAGAAGAAAAAGAGGTCGAATGCCTCTTATGGATAAACAAAAACCCGCAGTTAGAAGAATTATAGACTATTCGATAAATCGATCAATAGAACCATTATATCTGAAGATTTGAAGATACTAATAAAGGAACTATCAACTATGACCTTAATATAATAAACATCGAAGAGAGTGAGACTTATAAGGTTCAATACATCGACTAACACCGAATCCTATGGTTCGGAATTACTACAAATTCATCCTTCTTGGAGAGAATTAGTAATAAACATCTAGAATAGCTAGGCCAAGAGAAGCTATGAGAAGTCTTCTATTATTATATATCGAAGAACAATAAGGATCAGACTCTGTTTCTTTGTAGAAAGGTTGAAGAAGAGTATTATGTTCAGGCCTAGATCATACTATTATTACTAATAATAGGAATAATGATAAAAGTAATCCAAGAGATATGTCGATACACTTTATAGAAGGATTTACTTAATAATAAGACTAAATCAGAAATCAGTATTGTCTATCTAGAAAAAGAAGAGCCTTGGCGGATAATACTAAAGGATAAGATTATTCAGAATAACGAAAATGAGCAAATTACATTATAACTGAATACTACAGGACAAGTAGAACAAATATATTATAGAATCAAAATAAATGGATAAATATAGCAAGCTATAATAGATTCAGGGGCTATAGGAAATTTTATTATATTAGAAGCTACAAAATACTTGGGAGTCCCACTCTAAAAAAAATAAAATCCTTATCAATTGCAGTTAGTTGATGGATAGCTAATAGGATCTAATAGAAACATTTTATAGGAGATATAACTAATACAAATGAATATGACTCAACATTCAAAGGTTATATAGCTTAACGTTGTGTCATTGGGCCAACAATAGATCATCTTAGGAATACTATGATTGAAGGCATATAATCCCAGAATAGATTGGTTACAAGGAATAATGACATTTGATTAGTGTAAGGATAGTTATAATAATATATTTAAAGTATTTGCGAAATGTAATATATATCAAGAAGAGTTGAATACGAACAACCCCAGCGATATAGAATACCCAGTCCAGGGTCCTCCATTAAGAGCGAAGGCCAGTACACCTCCTCTACAAATGCAGAAGTCAATAATACAGTAAGAAATCGCAATTAAGGTAGAAGAGCTTATAATACTAGAACAGTATAAGAAATACGAATATATATTTAAGGAATCAGGGATTCATAAGGCTTTGTTAGAATACAAGTCATAGGATTATAAGATAATATTGGAGGAAGGCAAGATGCCTGTGCACACTCCAATTTATTCAATGTTAGTTAATAAGCTGAAAATACTCAGGGAATATATTGATAACAATTTGGCTAAGGGATGGATTAGGGAATCTATATCCCAAGTGGCAAGTCCAACTATGTGGGTATCTAAGAAGGATAATACTAAAAGATTAGTTATAGATTATAGAAAGCTCAATATGTTTATTAAGAAGAATCAATATCCACTTTCATTAGCTATAGAATTAAGAGATCGATTAGACGGAGCTATAATATTCATCAAGATGGATCTGCGCAATGAGTACTATTTGATTAGAATAAAGGAAGGCGAGGAATGGAAAACTGCTTTCAAAACAAGATACGGGCTATATAAGTATTAAGTTATACTGTTCGGGCTAACTAATATATTAACTACTTTTATGAGACTTATAAATAATGTGTTATTATTATATTTAGATATTTATTATATATACTATTTGAACAATATTCTAATATATTCAAACAATAAGAGCTAATACATTAAGAATATTAGTAGTATTCTTAAAAGTTTAGTTAAGATAGATTTACTATATAAACTAAACAAATATAAATTCTATATTAAGGAAATAGAATTCTTAGAGTTTATTGTATCAAGTTAAGGGCTCAAGATAAGCAAAGATAAGGTTAAGGCAATGCTTAAATGGAAACAGTTAAATACGATTAAGGAGTTATAGTCCTTTCTAGGATTTATTAACTTTTATTGAAAGTTTGTTAGAGGTTATTCAGGGATTACAATATCCTTAATCAATTTAACCAAGAAAGATCAAGGAAGTTTTGAGTGAATCATTGAAGTATAGGAATTATTCGATATACTCAAATAAATAGTAGCAAAGGAGCTAATACTATTGATATTCAACCCGAAAAAACTAATCATAATGAAAACGGACTTCTTAGATTTTGCTATAGGCGTAGTTCTAAGCCAGTCGGGCCAGAATGAGAAATACCAACCAATCGTATTCTACTCTCAAAAGCTATCACCAGCTGAGTTGAATTATGAGATATACAATAAAGAATTACTAGCAATAGTAGATACATTTAGAGAATAACAAGTATACTTAAAAGGATCGAAGTATATAGTATAGGTATATACAGATTATAAGAACTTGGTTTACTTCACTACAACGAAGTAATTAAACAGACAACAGGTCAGATGATCGGAGACCATGGTCAATTACAATTTTAAGATTTCATATATTAAAGGATTAGAAAACGCTAGGGCCAACGCTCTCAGTCGAAAATCAGAATATCAAGAGAATAAGTTATATGAATCATATATTATATTCAAGAAAAAAGGCGAATCATTGATTTATAATGTATTACAGCTTGTAGCTATGTATATATTGGAAGATAATCATTTTAGGATCAAAATCTAATTATATTATAATAAGGATGCTATAGCTATATGTATATATAAAATAATAGAATTAGGATTCACAATAGAAAACGAGACTATATACTTTTATGGAAAAATATATATTCCGAATCAAATGACTAAGGAATTCGTAATAGAACAATATAAATTGCCAGTACACAGACACCAAGGAATTATAAGAATATTTATAAGAATATAGGAAATCAATTATTTCTTACAAATGAGAACAATAATTAAAGAAATTATTGGAAATTATAATACCTGTATATAAAACAAGTCATTACAATATACTCTATATGATTAGCTCCAGACCCCAGATATGTCTTCTTAATTATGGAAGTCTATTACATAGGACTTTATGATTAAACTATTATTCTTAAAGAATTCTATTATAGGAATTGAGTATAACGCGATATTTAATATAATAGATAGACTAACGAAATTTACTTATATAATATTATTCAAGAAAACATGAGATACTGAGCAATTAGTATATATATTTCTAAGGGGTATAATAAGTATATATAAAGTACCAGATAAGATAATCTCGAATCGAGATAAACTCTTTACCTCGAAATTCTGAACTATCTTATTAGCACTTATGAATATTAAGAGAAAGCTATCGATATCTTTCTATTCACAAACAGATGATCAAATAGAAAGAATCAATCAGATAATGAAAGTATATCTTAGATACTATATAAATTATCAATAAGACAATTGAGTAGAACTATTATCTATAGCACAATTCGCATATAATACATCGGAAACGGAAACCATAAAAATCACTTTAGTATAAACTAATTTTGGGTTTAATTTACAAGCATATAAAATCCCGATATTACAAAAAGTTAATGCCGAATCAGCGATAGTATAAGTCGAATAGCTAAAATATCTCTAAGAGTAACTAGCTCTTGATCTAAGATTTATATCTTTCAGAATAGTAATGTACTATAATATGAAATATAGTATGGAATTTATACTTAAAGAGGGGGATAAAGTTTATTTATTATAACGAAACATCGAAACCAAGAGATCAAGTAATAAACTCGACTATAGGAAACTAGAATTATTCAAGATTGATAAGGTAATAGAAATAATTAATTATCGATTGAAATTACTAGATACAATGAATATCCACTCAGTATTCCATATATCCTTGTTTGAATCAGTACCATCAGAAGCGCCAAATGCACTATTTATAGAAATTGAACCAATCAATCCAAACGCCATATATAATATCGAAACAATACTAGACTACAAATACATTAGAAATAAGGTTAAGTATTTAATCAAATAATTAAACTACTCATATTCAGAAAACATATGGGAATTCAAGGAAGACCTCAATTATCCTGAGAAACTACAGGTATTCCACTTAAAGTACCTACACCTGCCAATAAAGCCTCAAGATTCGTTTCAAACAATTCAGGCAAAAAAGGATTGAAGAAGTCGAAGGAAGAGGAATCAATAGAAGTAAACGCAACATCAACATTTGCTGTTTCTTCCTCAACACACTCCTTTTCAATCTTTTCCTTTTCTAATCTCTTTTTTTCCTCTGCCTCCACTAGCTCATCAAGAGTTCGTAAACTACAACAAAGCATCTCAAACTTACATTTCAATAGAAAACGTTTCTGCTTTTACAATCATAGGATTTTAGCCATAGCCTCTTCCTCTTCTTGACCCAACCTCTCCTTCTGTCAGGACAAACTTTCCCAATCACTTTCAGACAGACCTTGAACATTGCATTTTTTGCTACTACAAATGCATTCACTACACCACAAAGAATCAGAGAGCGAAACAATACATTTCCGATTAGTGCGCTCGCATAATGAGCATAAGAGTATTTCGAAACCTTTCTATTCAACAAAACGAGCAAAACGGATTTGTTCTTTTTTTTTATCAGTATTCAAAAGAGATATAATGAAAAAGGGAAATATCATAATTATTAAAGTATATAAAAAGGAAAACATATTAATATAAACACTTGGGACAAACGCTAGGCTAAGAAGGGGATAATGTTACAACGGATTAGTAACAGACTATAGAATCACCAACTTATAGATTATAATAATATTATAGGCCTTAGTGATTCAGCTGTAGTATACCGGGGGACACTAGGCACCCAAGGAAAGCCTTAGGCATGTATATAGTATTAGTCATAGAATACTCTAGAAACCTAGAACATAGTTCCTAGAACAATAGGTTCTAGGAAAAACAGAACATAGTAAGCAAAAAGGCTTCACTAGGATTAATAATATCCCAGGGGATTAGCCTCAGAACAAAAGAATAAGCTAGAACACCAAGAGTCATAGGATTAGTATTCTATAATAAACAGCTCAGGAACAACAGCACTCTAGGAGCGACCGGCTATCCCAGTTGTCCAAATAAGACAAAGATCTATATAAGAGAATGAGTTTCATTACAATATAGAGCTTCGTACTCAAAAACAATCATTAGTTTTATTATTATAGTTATAAGAATTGTAATTAGTTATAATCTTATTGAATTCCTACTTGAAGTCTAGTCTAAATCACCTCGAGAGAACTCTAGACACTTCCACGTGACCCTAGAGGCAGCTCCCGTAACAATTCGAATGAATAAGTTTATTTAGAGACTCAAACTCCCTATATACAATAAAATCACGGAGGCAACTAATCTCCTGAGTATTATTAAAAAAGCTATAGTTCTAATTAATCAAATGGAATATAATTGGAAAAATCATAGGAATCAAGATAGGGCTGTATATAACCCGTCCCTACCTTGAAGTAAACAATTATTATTTAAGTTTACAATTATGAGTCAACATACTCTAAGATCAGATCCTATTCATTCTAGATCCAATATCATTTTTGTGAGAACCCGAGGAAGCTTCAAGGAATATTTGATATACTATTTTTATGAGAAGAAGGGGTATATAGCTATAAATAATAGTTGTATTAATAAGAAACGGATTAATACTGTAGAAGTATAGAAGGATAACTGATTTAGTAAATGAACAAAAAATGAAATGAATCAATAGGTAACACTAGTATTATTAACCCTAACCTACAGCGAATAATAATTAAATACTAACTCTTTAGTGTAGTCTATACAGAGTAGTATTGCAAAAGCATTGTTATAGATTTGTTAACAGATTTAAATATTATTAATGAAAGTGTAGCTAGACTCTATGAACTGAAGAACACTAGCAAACATCTATATTCTATAAGAGGTATTACTGGGGAAGAAATCCAAATTCAGAGAGAATATGAAATCTCTATGCAAGTTTCAGATTCCCTGGGAATAAGTCAAGAATTCCAGGTCATGGCATATAGCTGTTATAGTACTAGACAAAGGCTTATCCTTGAATTACTATTCTTATAACAAATGAAAATAGGCATTTACAAATGGAAATTGAGCTGATGAAGCTATACAGAGAAGACAGAGATCAATATTTTGATATTAGAAGAATTCGGATAGATAGTAAGCAAAGAACCCGAATACACTCCTATAATAATGATAATTAAGCTATCTCAGGATGATCAGGTACATATCCGGCTCATATCTGAATGTGGCTGTATAAGAAACTGAAAGAAATATACATATCGAAAGAAAGGGAGAATTTCTATAGTCAAAAGTGTGATAACGGAAGTCCCAGAGGAATGTTGAGGGTTTGAAGATATGTTTAATAATAGGAAAGCCAATACCTTGGCAGAGGTCGGGGAATTCACGTATATAATCAACACTATTAGAAAACCACTATTTCTCCCACTATATAGACTTTCAGAACCCCAATTAGTAGTATTAAGGGAATACTTAGAAAACGCTTTAGAAAAGGAATAAATTCGATACTCAAACAGTCCAGTAGGAGTCTCTATTCTATTTGTATCTAAGAAAGATAGGTCTCTACGCCTATATATGGATTATAGGGAATTAAATAAGATAATAATTAAGGATCGGTATTCTCTCTCTTTGATTAATGAAACCTTGGATTAATTAATGAATGTGGAAGTATTCATGAAATTCGATATAAGGGATACTTATTACTGAATTCGGATCAAGCTTGGAAATAAATGGAAAATTGTATTCTATATGAGATATAGATTATTTAAGTATTGTATTATACCCTTTGAGTTAACAAACGCTTCTATAACCTTTCAGTTATATATTAATCGGGCTTTAACTAGCCTGTTGAACAACTTTGTAGTAGTTTACCTCAATAATATCCTAGTTTACTTCAAGAAGAAACAAGATCATATGGAATATGTTTATAGAGTACTGGAAAGGCTTCGGAAATACAAATTGTTTGTTAAATTAAACAAATACGAATTCAATATTATTGAAATAGAGTTCTTGGGATTTATTATAATAACTGAAGGGGTAGTGACAGACCCCTGCTAGACTCAAATCATTATAGAATGGCTAGAACCGAAGATCTTTAGGGAAATCCAAGTATTTCTGGGTTTTGCGAATTTCTATAGAAGATTCATATATTAATACTCTCGGATAGCATCCGGATTAATAGATATATTAATAAATATGAAATGCGGGAAAAAGATAGGCCTCTTTGAATTGATTATTATCATATTAGTAAGCTTTATAATACTAAAACAAAGATTTCAGGAAACTCCAATACTATAGTACTTCGATTCAAACCGTTCATTCAGAGTAAAAACAGATACCTCTAGAGAAACTCTGAGAGGAGTGATATTCTAGTAATATAATTTCAAAGAGGATAATAATCAAATACACTAATATCTAATAGTATTTTGGTCATGCAAAATGCAGCTAACCGAATGTTGGTATATAACCTACAACCAGAAGCTACTAGCAATAGTAGAATGCTTCAAGGAATGGAGAAGGTATTTGGAGGGGGCCCGGTTTATTATTGAAGTAATTACAGATTATAACAATCTGAAATACTTCATTTTAGCTCAATAGTTAAGTCAGAGACAGACTAGATATACAATGTATCTATCCCAATATAACTTCAGTATTTATTATAGAAAAGGATCCGTCAATCCTACGAATGAGCCTAATAAAAAGTCAGACTATATAGGTAATAATAAGAATGAAGATATAACTTGACTCCCGATATTTCAAAAGAAAATAAAAGAAAGTATAGCAATTTGAATTGTAAATTGAACGAAAAACCACCTTAGTGAGGAGCTGGGCATAGTGAAGTTTATTAGGGCAATAATTCGATGGACTCTAGGTGGGGTTATTAGTTATACAATAGATCATACTAAAAATCTAGGGCTTAAGGGAGCTGCAGGTGGTGGTATATCGGCCGAATAGGAGCAGATTAATGTCGTGGCTAGTCCCGGTCTATAGTATAGAAAAGAGAAGGGAAATGGTTAGGACTCTATTGGTTACAGTCTGTAACACTTAATAGGAGATGTACTCATTATTTCAAGGGTTTAGGCGAGAATAGCTGCTACAACTATAATTACTTATAAGATTAGAATAGAGCTACTATTAGAAGTTATATAGACTGCTTAAGGAGTAGATTAGGAATATATCAAAATTAGAGCTATTATTGAGAAACAAGAGAAGTATACTCTTAAAGATAGTATACTACATATAAATAATCAAATTCTAATCCCTAGGGACACTACATTGAAAGTAGAGCTGCTCTGACTACACCACAACGACTCATTAGCAGATCATTTCGGAAAAGATAAAACCATTGAGTTATTAAAGCGAAATTATACTTAAAGCAATCTATGGGAAGATACTGTAAAGTATATAAAAGAATATAATTCCTATTAGAAATACAAATCCAGGAGATACAAACTGTACAAGGAATTAGATAGCCTGTTACGGTCAACCTGGCTGTGGGTCGAAATCTCTATGGATTTTGTAACAGGGCTATTGCCTATAGAAAACGCGAAAAACAAAAAGCAACTTTTCGATAGCATCTTAGTAGTAGTAAACCAACTAACGAAGATGGCAAGATACATATCATACTATAAGACAATCGATATCATTAAGCTAGCATTCCTGATGTGGTCCGAATTTTTTTCCAAACTTGGTATTCCTAAGGGAATTATATCGGATAGAGGGATGGTATTCACTAGTAACTTTTGGTCAACCTTTTGTTTTTATTTCAAGGTGAAGCGCTGGCTCAGTATTGTATTCTATTCACAAACAAACGGACAAACAGAGAGACAGAATCAAACATTAAAATATTACCTTAGGGCATATACCAATACAAAGCAAAAAATTGGGGATCGAAATTACTTATAGTAGAATTTATATATAATAATTCAATTTATTCAAGCTTAAATTGTTCTTCATTTTTCTTATATTATGGATATAACCCAGAACTACCCTAGAATCCTGAGGCTATAGATTCATTAAGGGAGATATCAAGTGTAAAACAAAGAGTAGAAACGTTAAAGAAACTCTGGGAGGATCTCGGGATGTTATAGGATAAGATATAGAAAGAGCAATAAAGATATTACAATAAGAAATATAAGCAAATACATTTCGCTATAGGAGATTGAGTATTATTGTTAATAAGAATATCCGGATTAAGACCGGAGAGACTCAAGAGGAGAAGAACACAAAGAAGAAATTAAGCTTATATATAATTAGATCATTCAAAATATTGGATATTAAAGGAGAGTATATATACAGGCTAGAATTACCTAGTCTATACGAAAAACTACACAATATATTCCATGTATTACTATTAGAGAAGTACAGAGCATCAAAGGATAGGGAATCGTCTAGTTACCCTACCAGAGAATACCTGGAGTTGGAGGAAGAAGAACTGTAGGAATAAGAAGTGGAAAAAATCACTGCCCACAGAAAAAGGAAATCAGGAGACAAATACCTGATAAAGTGGTAAGAATAACTTGAAGACTATAATATATAATTACTAGCATTCTCAAACCTAAAAAATGTAGAAGAAATTCTGAAAGAATATAACTAAGAATACAATTGGGATGACCCTGTATCCACCAAACGCAAAAGGAGAAGGCCGAGAAAATATAAGCTTTCTAATAAGAAAGATTAAGAATACTAGATATAAGAACTTATTTCTTAATGAAATAAAACAAGGCCTTACAGGCAAAGAAAGATTTATTATTGTGAGATATATTAGATTAAGAAATATAAGATTAGTAAAGAGATTAGGAGAACTGCCGGAAAGAAAGGGAAAATCTATATTCTATTTTAATCAAGTATTTTGAATTTGTAATTTGTAAGTAAAAGTATTTATATAATCTAATAAAGCAGCTTCAAAAGTAATAATACCTTTTCCTACAGTCTGGGCTGGAGCGAACACAATTCGAAGTTCGCGAAGGAAATCCTGGGAGACTGTATAAAGTTCCCGGTACTCGATAGAACAAGCTGTAGAGAACCTTCAATCACTATTGGGATACTTGGGCAGATGTCGACTAACGGATATTAAGGCAGAGCAATTGTTACTTCGGGGATTAGTAAGCTGAGCCAGCTTCCAAGGGCTTTGATATATTATATACAGATCAACATCGGCAGGGTTCGTAGGATGTACAGGCAAGAAGCTATCTATATCTAATTAGTTGTTGAATATATCGGCAGCAAGTACAATGTTGCGAACATAGTGTGCTAGAGATAGAGGGATCTATACCAAGGGTAGTCAGATGGTTAGTTGAGATAAAATAACTAAGAATAAAGAAGAAATGGAAATCATACTTTCTTATAAGCAGTTTTCTACCTAACACAATAGATATAGATATGACCCGGATCAGACATATATACATGATTAGGGGCCAAGAAAAGACGTTTTATATAGTATAAGTAGTAGTTATAGACCGGAAGATTCCTAGTTGTAATAGACTTCAGGATATCGGGTAGATCAGTAGTATTTGTATTAGTTATAATGGGGATATAAAGAAAAGAAAAGAGAAGAATAGAAAGGGGTGTTTTATATATAGTTATCCTATATCTATATGTTTAGTAATAATAAAGGAAAACATAAACAAAGGAAATCTGATTATTATATCATAGAAAGCTATTGTAATAATAATATATAACTCTAGCAATATTACCGCTGATCTCTATCAATAAAAACGTACCACAGCAAACGCAATGATAATATTTCTATATTATTGAGATTGAGATGATACTAACTATTGCTCCATAGCAAGCCTGATCTAAGAAATAGAGAACAGAGATTGGAATAAGTGCCTTCGAGACGAAGGCATGGAGGGAGGTACTGTGTCAACATAGGACACTATTAGTCATCCGGGACCACTTCGGGGTTACTAAGGATATGGGATGTGTACAACCTAATGTTACGGGAGCTGCCTCTAGGGTCACGTGGAAGTGTCTAGAGATCTCTCGAGATGGTTTAGACTAGACTTCAAATAGGAATTCAATAAGGTTGTAACTAATTGTAATTCTCGTAACTATAATAATGAAACTAATAATTGTTCTTAAGTATAAAGCTCTATATTCAATAAAATCCCATTTCTTATATAGACCTTTATTCTCTACAAAACCTTGAGGCTCTGTTCTGCCTGAATCCCTTGGATCTTATAGATCTAAGTAAATATTCTTTGATCTCATAGATCCTCTAGATCCATTATGTGATCATTTGGTCATATAATGCGGTATGTTGGATATCATCGTAATACTATCCCCTTTTCAGCTTAGCACTTGCCCCAAGTGTTATATAGTCAGCAATTTCCTTGTGTATATTAACTTTAATATTATTCTTTTCTTTCCTACTATACTACCTATAAGATCAAGGAAATATAAGGAATATTTTGAACTTGCTTTATTGATTAAGCTTCAAGGTGATATTATGTCATCTTGTACCTATTGCGAAACGAACTCTTGTATATATATTGTTCTTAAGGAAAATTCGTTTTGATATAATGAATATATTCGCCGGGATACGAAATATAATATTTCTGGTTCTTTTACTACCGATCTCCATAGTCTGATATAGGAGCAGGAGAGATTAGATAAAGAAAAAGAAAAAGCTGCTTCTCTTATAATAGTTACTACTACTCGGCTTATATATTTGCAAAAACAATATAAGTTTCTTTAGACTCGAGATAGTAAGTTGATTTATTATAGTTTGAAGATTATAAATGAACTGGAGGAAGAGAAGGAGTAAGAAAAGTTGGAAAATGAGTGTACTGGAAAGGGCAAGGAAGTAGCGCTTGCCTCTATTGCTGGCCCTAGCAACGACTCCTTTGTTTTCAACTCTTCTTTGGATCCTTCAATTCTTGCTTCAATAGAATCTCCTTCTTTCTAAGCAAATTCGAGTATCTCTAATGAAATGCCTCCAACTTCTCAGGGCAGTTAAGGTTTTCTTTTGGTTCCTATGAATTTTCGGTATATGAATAATCTAACTATTTGATTAAATATTTGACTATACCTCTAATATATTTACAATCTAGTATTATTTCAACATTATAAATAGTGTTAGGGTTGACTGGTTCGATTTCTGTGATTGGTGCGTTTAGTGCTCCTGGTAGTACTGGTTCGAGCAAGGATATATGGAATATTAGGTGAATATTCATTGTGTTTGGTAATCTTAATCGATAATTAATTGTTTCTATTATCTTATCAATCTTGAATGGTCCTAGTTTCCTGTAATTGAGTTTATTACTTGGTCTCTTGGTTTCGATATTTTGTTATAGCAGATAAACTATTAGAAATCAGTATGATGGAAAGCATTAATATTATAAAGCTATCTAGACTAAACTATGATATATAGATTTGTGCGTCTTAATGGAATCATATAATAACTAACCCCGATATGGTATAATGTATTCCCTGATATACAATATAATCATTATTTCCAACACTCCCCCAGGAGCGTAATGTAGATCAGAAGAATAGACTTAGACCATAAAGGCTATAGCTAGTTTGAATTAAGCTAAACATAAACCTGAAATATATAAAGTCTTGGTATCATAAAACCATTTCATTTGATAAATTCCAAGGAACTAGGGAATCAGCAAGTTGATTATCAAATAGAATGATTAAATGATAGTAATATAATTCTTCAAAGTATTAATTTTGCTGAAATAATTTTTAAAGAAAATCGTCTCCTCAAGTATTATCTATACCTAATGTAGACGCTTCTCTAAAGATATAGTAGAAAGTATACAACCATATAGTTTCTACTAGTTTATAGAGTTGTACTTTATAGCTCTCTTTTCTCTTGGAGGAATAGGGATAGAATACAAACTTCTATATAAATCACTTTGATCTCTAGAGTTACCTTGATCCTTGTTTTTTTATTCCTCTCTTAAAGGAAGTATAGGAGATAATGGAGTATCAGAGTCTCCTTTATAATATATCTCCTATATTATAGAATACTAGTATGCTCTCCTAGATATAATATAATATATCTCCTATATAATGGAATATTAGAATGCTCCTCTATATAATATATTATATCTCTTATATAATAGAGTACTAATATATTCCTTCAGATATAATACGGTGTATCTCTTATATAATGGAATACCAAAATGCTCCCTCAGATGTAGTATAATATATCCACTATATAATGGAATGCTATTCAAGCGTAGTACGCGTTCTCTCACAGTCTGTAGTCGTCCGCTCCTCCTCCCATATATATTTCGATTGCTTCCGGTTCCTTTCGGTACCTCCGGTTCCCTTTATTCTATAGCTCCCTCTCAATCATCTGAGTAGATATTGCTGATATAGGAAATCGAAATCGAAATCATAGAAGATAGTGATTGAGAGTTGAGATATTGGAAAATAGTGGAATTGAGGAGCGAAACACAAAAGAAAAGAAAGAGGTTGTATAAAGATTTCGAAAAGAAATGGGTAGAATGACAGAAAGGAATTTTTTTAAAGATTGTCTACATCTCTCTTAAAATCCATTTAAAAAGGAGTATACAACTTTGCTTAATTTGAGCAAAATTATATAATATTCTTAAACTTATTTGAAAAGGTATAAACTTCTTAAATCGTGAGATATTCCCTTTGAAATCTTAAATCAGATAGATTTCATAGCTCCCCTATAAACTATATTCGAAGATCGATATCTTAAGGTTTTTTGTAGATAATCTTCAACTATATAGGATTCGATTTGTGAAGCATCGCTGATTACTTATATCGTATTGTTGCCATCGATATAATACAAAAAGAGATCGAAGAGAGCTTCTCTTTCATAGGTTCGAATATCGATTATTTCGAAAAAAGAAGGGGCGGAGAAAAGGAAAACAAGGGAATTGAAACTGTGATGTGTAAATCGTAGATTGAA
Source organism: Botrytis paeoniae (assembly GCA_004786145.1). Lineage (NCBI taxonomy): Eukaryota > Fungi > Ascomycota > Leotiomycetes > Helotiales > Sclerotiniaceae > Botrytis > Botrytis paeoniae. The sequence goes on along the minus strand of PQXI01000458.1, from coordinate 81 downwards.
TTCTCGAATTGTCGAAAGAGAGAGAGAGAGAGAGGGATAAGGATCTAGTTTTGAATAGTGGCTAGGAACACTCTAGTATTT